>NMRB01000367.1:256859-279574 GCA_002633025.1 Notospermus geniculatus | reverse complement strand
GACTGGATTGGCGATAATTGGTCAGGGCTGGTAGTTCGAACTTAAAATAACTTGGCATTACCGGTATATCACAGTATCAAATGAATCGGAAGTAAAATATTGTTTATATTATGGCCTAAGAGCAATCTCGCTGTGACTGGTGTGTAAGCATTAACCTTTTTTGCGGATTGAGCTTTATAAAAACAATCGCGTATGAGCCACCACGAATCATTTGATACATGTAGCATCCGACTTCTCTTTTCATTTCAAGATGGGTTATGACGGACTTTTCTTCGCACGAATCGATGAACAGGACAGAACTACCAGAAAAGCATCAAAAACAATGGAAATGATATGGCAGGGAAGCAACAACCTCGGTAGGCTTTTAATTCTTTTAGATATGAATGGAATGTCATTGAATGCGATGCTTCACAAAATAAAATTCTTCGGTTTGGACTCCCAAACAGTGTCGAAGGCTTTCGCACAGTCTGTTATATTACACCTGCAGTAGATACATGTAAAATGACCTTAGCCTATACCATTTTAGGTGATGCAGCTGATTTGTTCACTGGGGTCTTCTACAAGCATTACACAGCACCAAGTGGTTTTTGCTTCGATACATTATGTCATGATGATCCAGTGATGGTAAGAAGCAGCAATTGATGTTAGTTCACGCTTATGTTTTACCGAATTCCATCATTATGGGCGATTGAGAAGCCGCTGAAAGATTACTATCACAGGAACAAAAAAAGATGTTGTCAACCTTTTTGACTTTGTTTTTTAGGATGACGATCGACTACACGATAACAATGTGAAACAGAAAGTAACGAAATTCATCGAACTGATGACGACAATGGTAAGTTCACATTACGCGTAATACATGGAACATGTTTTACGTCAATACGCTCACTTTAAAACTCACTATATGCCATAAAATACATCTATATTAATTTTTTTAGTCTTCACGATATGCTACCAATCATTACCTTCAAACGATGGGAAAAGATTTTACATTCATGAATTCAAACATGAACTTCAAGAATCTTGACAAACTGATCAAATACGTTAATGCACAGGTAAGGAGTTGTAGATAGGTTGGGATGACAGTTATTGGTCTAGGTTGGGATGACAGTTATTGGACTCTCTCACAACATTGTTGTGAAAAAAGTCAATGAAAGTCGATGAAGTTAGATGTAGGAATCATGAGTATAATCAGAAATATGGGATTACATGTACACACGTATTACATAATCGTACTTCAATGCTACCCTACCTACCACCAAAAGTCACTTTCTTTATGATGTTAACTTCTCGAGTTGGGTTGCCTTTTCCTAATCAAGACGATGACTTTATTTTCAGCAATCAAACGGGAGTAAAATAAACTTACTATATTCGACACCGTCGTGCTACCTCTATGCTGTCAATCAAGCTGACAAAACTTGGCCAACAAAGACCGATGACTTTTTTCCATATGCCACCGGTCCTCACATCTATTGGACCGGCTATTTCACCAGTAGACCAGCACTAAAAGGTTACGTTCGAAAAACGAATAACTTTTTGCAGGTGAGTGTCTTCTCGTTTTGTTAAACGTGGCTTCACCGAAAGATCAGTCAATGATGTTTGTATCCTGCTCAATAAACGTTGTACTGAGCAAAAGAGATTTCCGTTGCAATTCATACATTACCATCATTTTATCAACAGATATGCAAACAACTGGATACTTTGGCCCAGTTAGGAGTTGAACACAACAGCGACGTCAAGTTGGGTATTCTAAGTAAGTACATGTAAACGACAGTAACAGGTTAAACATCTTCAGAATGATGAAGGATTAACCTGGNAATTATGAGGTTCTTGGCCCCGACGGTGAGATGGTTCCCATCCAGGTAAGATTTCGCAATCATTCTTCTGTCACAGAAGCAAACCGCAGAAGCTATACGTTTAGGCCACATCATCACAACACGTAGTTGAATACAGCACTGTCACCCTCTTTCTCCTGGAGACGTCAAATCTTTTTTCAGGTCGTGGCTATTGATGACAGAACGAAGGCGATCCCAGAACGAAATGGCAGCAAGGCTATGACAGAGTTTGTAATGCGAGTTCCCCTTCCTGCGCTTGGATTCGACACTTTTTTTGTTTCGAAAACTAGAAGTAAACGGATGACGTATGATTCATCTTTTCCAGTCTATAGGAATGTCCTCAGAATGAGAGAACAAAACAGTCGCGAGCAAGTTATCACTTTACAAAACCAGGCACGTAGTTGACTAAAACATCAACACTTCTATACACAAATATCGTCAGACGGAAGTTAGATGAATGTCTCATTCTCGCTGACTAGGGCAACAGTTTGTATAGAGAGCGATTTGAACCTTTGCGAAGTGTTCTCAGCCCACGGATTTGATTTCATACATGTATCATTAGAACTCTGGCCCGTATTCTAGAAGCCTCCACTTCAAGCTTTTGCATTCTGCCCTGCAAACAATATCTGAAGGTACATGTAAACCTTAGACTTAAGGAGGCTTCTAGAATTCTACGGCACAACATCGCTGGAAGTCGGGCTGGCGAATTGTGGAACACCTTCGCGTTCGCTTGTTTTGGTGGCCACAGACCAACACTTGCTACCAGAGGTTCATTTCTCTTCACTGTCGTTGTTATTCATTCTATAGCATATCCGAATCGATGTGGACCCTACAACAGGCCTGATAACACGCATGACAAACAAGGATAAGTCACTGACAATCCCACTTCAACAATCCTTACGTTACTATTCCGCTGCCCAAGGCAATGATACGAAACCTCAGTTCACACCATCAGGTGCTTACGTATTCCGACCAAAGGAAACCTCCCCAAAACGTATAGGGACTAGAGTTGCGACTCGACTGGTGCAGGTCAGAAACATTTTCCTTCATTGCTCCATTTTACCAGTATTGGCGTTAGGTTCCCTAAGGCAAATCATTGCTTTATGAAAAATCACCTTACACTCTTCAAAAGGGTTCGTGCCTTCAGCTGCAATGACAACAGCTCAGTTTTCTGGCCTGAAATCCATTAAAAAGTTAGCACCACATATCATTAGCGGCCAATGTTGGATCTTCCAGGGGAATCTTGTCCAAGAGCTGCATCAAACATTCTCATCGTGGGCTACACAAGTCCTTCGCCTCTACGACAACGAAAAGTATGCGGAATTAGAGTGGACTGTTGGCCCAATACCAGTAGAGTAGGTATCGAATTGAAGCAAATTGTCCCTTTTTGCCAACTACACGAAGTAACGACAGAATACATGCAGCTATAGGCCTACGTCCATGTACGAAACTGCGGTAGATCAGTAGATGTACTCTTTCTTCATCTATTAACCGTCCATAGGAAGCCAAGGAATCCACAGAGAACTTCTATGCTAAAAGTATGTCACTGCAGTGACATACTTTTCACATACTATTCGTCCCTCTACTCTTGGCCAGTTATTGCCCATACGTAACTTTTCAGACTCTCCCAACACGAGAGGCCAAGTGAAAATAATACAGTAATACTTTTCCAGAGACAAACAAGGGAAGGAGGTAGTTGCGTACTTTTCAACCGGTCTGTCGTCTAACAAGACATTTTATACCGATGCAAACGGTCGGGAGATACAAAAACGGATGTGAGTATCTTTGTAAAGAGGATGTTCCAATGTCCTGCCTGTCACCCAGTTCTATGCCATTACACACAATGTAGGAGCGCATGCACATATTTCATATGTGTACTCTTCTCTGCCTTTCATACCCTGAAGAAGAGACTTCCGTCCAACATGGAAGCTCAACATGAGTGAACCAGTAGCAGGCAACTACTATCCAGTTAACAGTCGAATTTTTCTTCAGGTATGTACACGTGGGCACAAAATTGGTACACTCCTTCCTGTCTATTTTACATCTTCACTAGTTGCTTCCAGAATCTCCGTTAATGGGCGTAAGATAGAATATGCACACCATGCACATATTCTATACATCGGTTTACTATCGGCAAGAAGGTGGATGTACTGTCATTGACTGTTACGGTTTGGCGTTTCGAACCCCAAAATTACTTGATGTATACACTTTCTATCATCCTTTAGGACGAAGTCAACAAATCTGCTCGATTCACAATCATGACGGACCGTTCGCTGGGCGGCGCTAGCATAAAGGATGGTGACCTGGAGGTTATGGTCCATCGCCGGTTGTTGGTAGAGGGTACTGGTGGCATGGGGGAACCGTTAAACGAGACTGGAGCAGACGGGAAGGGGCTGGTTGTCAGGGGTATGCTGAAGTGCAGAGATGCAGTTTTAGTTTAGTATCAAGAATCGAAAAGCGCCTGTTTTATTATGTTGTCAGTAGATGACACTCTTGACAACTGTCTTCAGACATAGGTTTCCTGGTGTCGAATATAATTCTTCGGCCCACAATATTGCATCATTATTTTCCTTTCCAATGTAGGAAAGATGTATCTCCTGCTCGAAACGATCGAGGATTCGGGCCAACTTCATCGAGACCTCGGGGAACGCTTATTTATGGCACCTAGCATATCTTTCACAGACTCCCCTGGATACAGAAATTGGTTAGAAAAGTACAGAGTTTCGGTACGTTCTGGAGGTAAACACGACCCAGACCTACGTGGGAGTTTAGGGTAGTTTGGTTTTGTGAAAACCTCGGTTTCCATGTGTTAGAAGGATTTTGATTTTGAGGATTTGTGATGCCCAGTAATTTGTGTTATTTTTGGACATATCTATCGGCACTGTCTGAAAAGATACATTGCTTTGGCCGTTTTCTCAACCACTTCCCCAACATTATCCCCGTCCTGTTTACGTATATTTCCAGTATTCCGGTCTGAGTCGAGCACTACCACCTAATGTCCATCTCCTGACTCTGGAACAGTGGCGAGCCGGAACATTTCTACTGAGACTGGAGCATTTTTATGAGAAGGATGAGGACCCTACTTTATCACAGAATGCAACGGTTTCACTAAAGGTAACTCTGTTGAATTTGGTACCGATATGTAGGCTTCTACATGTACACATGTATTCACACGGAACAGCGCCTTTCAATGGGGGGTCTTAGTTACGATAGAGGGCAGCACACCGAAACCCGGTTCTATACAATTGACGCCTTTTGTGTGGGAAATTGATCAGGACCAAGATGTCAGTTTCATTTCAATAGTTTTAACCACTAGTGACACCTATTGAGGCAGTGGGTTAGGGTCCCCATTAGAGCAGGTGTCATAGAATGTAATGCCCCCGATATCAGATGTCCGCTTCTTTTGTTCAGGGGACATCTCGTACCGTAACAGAAGTTTTGTTTGTCAGTGCCCGGCTGACCCTTATTCCGTCAGAATCTATTGTTGTGGGGCATCTCATATCGGGGGGCATGACATTCTACGACACCGGAAAGAATACGGGGTATGACAACTTTATTGTGAAGGGATTTAAGTGTATTTTCAGGAAATGTATATTAACACAATACATTTAGAGACAATGGTTTATATCGTACAATGACCCTTTGCCGAAAAGGGTCTTAGGGGTATTTGCGCGTTTTCACACCTACATGTACATGTGCATACGTGTACAATGTGCATAGGCCTACTTGGGCCTTGCACGACATTACCCAGCTGGTACTTTGATCACTGGGGCTGAACGGCCATAGTGAATACATACCTTAAATCCATCAATGGGCTACGATTCCGTTGCAGGGACTATTCAAGCCGTTCGAAATTAATTCCATCGTTGAACTGACTCTCGGTGCTAATCAGAAACTAGAAGACTCGCATCGCCTAAAATGGAAATATCATCGGGATGACAAAGGTACACGTAGGCTATAATCGTGGACGAACTTAATCAATCTGCCCACTAAAAAAATTATTATTATTTAATTAAACTATTACTAAAAAAATACGGATTTGAACATCCTGAGACTCATTTTACTGGTAGCATAGGCCCTTTCATCATAATCACTGAAGCATTTTCTGAACCGATAATTAGCCTGCGTTTGTATTAAATGTTGTTCAACTTATTTCAAATATAAAGATATACCGTGTGTCGTTTGTGTGCTGTTATTGGGGACCTTCTCAAAGTAAATTTGACGCCTAAACGATGAAATGTTTTCATCCCTCTGTGAACCTTCTACACCCCCTCAAAAGAAGAAAAAGTGAAGAAGTCTGGCTTCAACCCTGGGCAGGCCAAAATATGCCTCTATGTTGCTACGAACTTCCCTTCTTACAAAGTTTCAAGCATCACTTTGTATGTTTCTTCTATGAATGAGAAAAAATGAAGCAAAATTCAATGTATGGTGCCCTGGAATGGTGAAGCCAGAAGGGTATCAAGAAACGAAATTTTGGCCATAAACTGAAAACCGTCCCCCCCCTCAGATGAAAACATTTCATCTTTTAGGCTTCAAATTTATTTTGAGGAGGTACCTTACCGTCTCAACTTATTTCCTTATATTCAGGGAAAACATTTGATCGACAACAGAATCCCCAACGCGAAGCAAATGTCGAAGCTGCAGATAAAGACAGTTTAGTTATCACTCTGTCATCGATGCAAATACGGACATTCCAAGTTTCAATACGTGGAAGATAGTAAGGAGAACTGGTCACTGGAAGCAACTTACCAGTACATCATTATTCGGTGATTGGAAACAATTATGCAAAATGTGAGGGAATGTCCATTCACCTTTATAGGACTTTGATTAACATGACAGTAACACGAATTCAGTGATGCTGTTTTTGAATAGTAGGCCACCTGTTGATTCTATTGGTAAAATGTATATGCATGGGGAACTGGCGTGACCTGTGGGAGAGTCGAGTTGTATTCTGTAATGATATTCCTCGATGCTTCCCTTCTGATGGGATATTTCGTGTTTGAACAAGGCAACACCTGTTGTATACGTGTTATTTCATGGACCCGCATTAATCAGTGGCCATTTTGCATATTTTAAATGACTAGATACATGTATCATAATTTTCGATTAAAATGTAGATGAATCTGCGTCAAGTCTTTGTGTGTCTTTGTCGTTTTTGTCTTGAACAAGTCCAGCTGTTCAGCTCCAGATGACGGTAGTTGTAAATTAAACAGCCTAACAACTGTTACAGCACATCACTTACAAGCAAAATATTGACCGAGCAACAGCATTTTCCAAATTTTCGTCGGACGAATTGATCAGAAACCGAAGACGATGAGGAACATGATTGCATTTCTTGCCATCCTTGGTGAGTGTAACTGACTTTCATTTTCTTATTCGCCTGCGATGTACCTGGACTTCCCGCTGATCTAATCAGATGAAAGTAGCACATTTCCAATTGTAGGACGGTGACGAAATACATGTATCTCCAAAACGTCATTTAACGAACTCTGACTTTCATTTCACGGTAGTAATACAAATAATAGTGAGAGAGGTTGCGCACCGGCCCGACTCCGACTCCGACTTCAACTACGAGAATGAAATTTTCCAGTCCGCTATGGACATCCTTGATAAAACGATTTGATAGAAGTTTTCAATTCGTCAAACACCACAAATTGAAGGCAGAAAAAATTGGCTTTATACATCCGAAGTGCGGATAAATAATGAATATTGAAGTCGTAATCCTACAGGGTCGGATCCAGGGTTGACAGAAGGGGGCGTAGCTCGACGAAGGTTGTGAGCAAAGCCCAAACGGGGGTCTGACAATTTTTAAGTGCTTTTAGTTGTATTTTCCTTGCATCTGAGAGCAACATACTCGAATTTTTGTATGTGATTAAATTTCCTTGCTAAAAAAATTCATAGCTCTGCCAAAAATGTGTGGGGGGGGGGTACGCCCCCACGCCCCCCGGATCCGACCCTGTCCTAGTCGTTACGACTTGAAACACGACTATAATATTTGCGATTTACGTGCACATCCGATGATGAGTCAAAATTACTCTGCCACAAAGTTGGCATTTTACGATTTGCAAACGTCTATCAAATCGTTTTTATTAAGGATGTCTACAGCGGACTGCGATTCATTCTGGTAGTTGAAGCTGGCGTCGGAGTCGGAAAGCTGCGCAACCTCTCTAATGTTTTGTTCTCTTATTCAATTTTAGTGGTGGTCGGTTCTCTAATGACCTCGGCAGATGCTAGTCTCCCGAAGAAGTGTGGTAAGTATAAAATTTTACCTATGCTGGCAACAAAATCATGATAGAATTCTGTTCCTGTGACAGATGTCGGGGAAACATTCTTAGGGCCGTATTCAAAAAGAGTGATCATCGCGCGATTAAGACTTAGATGCGTGTAACTTAACTAAATGCACACACTTCCACCATGCATTAGACGAAGTTACACGCGTCTAAGTCTTAAACACCCTTTTTGAATACGGCCCTTAATGTTCAACCCCCCCCCCGAATCCCGTCAGGAGTATACATCACGTTCGTCGGTGAAAAGAATTTTTTAACAAGTCCAGCCACGTTTTGGGCACTAGGTGATTTTAGGAGGTCGTGTGTCGCCGTACCCTGACTCCCCCCTTTAAATCAGAAGGCCTTCACGTGGAATCTATTAACACCATTAGGAGACTGCCCCTATAAATGTTACATGTACCCGTTTAGTCAGAATACCGCTATCAGAAGACATTTCTGTAGTCATGCCCATGAGCAAAAATGGATAAGACAGGACCAAACGACAAATGTTTTACACCCGGGTGAAAATGTTTTACACCCGGGTGGAAATGTTTTACACCCGGGTGAAAATGTTTTACACCCGCCGGATGAAAATGTTTTACACCCGGGTAGAAATTAGAGGAAAAATACAAATATGTTCAGAATATTTTAATGTGGATAAAAATATATACATGGCATGTATGGGCCACCGTAACTACACAGAGGTGCATAGAAAATGCTCATTTTAGCTCCCAAATAAGAAAAATAAGACTAAATGTAGGGTTTTAAGGTAGGTGGACCACGTTGGACACAATAATGTAACACTCTACTGCTTCTGACGCGGTTTCATGGAGAACGGTGTCACCTTGCCAGATATTTGCCTTTCCCTCTTATTTCGTGCAAGGAAAAGGGAGGTTTCGCAAATCTGACGAAAAACGAAGTACGAAATACGAAATTGTACTTTACTTCCACGACCCGTCCTATTTCAGGACATGGTTGGTACCACAATAATATGGCCTGCTGCAAGATCGTCTTTTAATGCATGACGTTAGACCGATAGAGTTCGGTGTGCATTAAACTTTGAAATTTGTCTTTCGTATCGACTTCGTAGATACGAAAAATCAAGATGCACCATAACTCTCTCGGTCTTACATGATATGCCTAAAGACGCACCGGCAGCATGGCCATTTGTAGTGGCAACATCTCCAGTAATACATTAGGCCCTGGAAATTGAATTTCGTATTTCGTATTTCGTACTTCGTGCTTCGTCAGATTTGCGAAACCTAGCTATTAATTAAAGAAAAATGAAGAAATACAGAATTGTTCGCTTTTGTGTTTCAACTTTGTTGATAATTCAGTTTTCTCAAGCAACGCATGCAGCCACCACAGACGGGTAAAAAAGTAACACCTTTATGCAGACAAAAACAATACATGTACCTTATCAACAGAAATTGCGGAGTTCGTATTTCGTACTTCGTGTTTCGTCAGATTTGCGAAACCTCGCTAATGCTTTGCCAAGTACGCTTCTTTTAAAACGTACATGTAACTGTCTTCCTTTTTCCAGTGGATTGCACAGTTCCACCGAACAGCAACAAGTGTCACTACATTATGAAGTCCAATGGAGCACAGTGTACTTGTGAGGAACACGCGGATGGCCCAATATCAATGGGGTGCGTTCTGTAAAAAGCAGACATAGCACGATTTGATCATCACTGTATATGCACATCAAATGTCATTGAGAATACATAAGAATACATAGAATAATATATGAGAATACATAAAAGATACATGAGAATACATAAAAGGTAAAAATGGAGCTCCGAACGATTTTGTTTTCTTTTGTCTATTTTCTTTTTCCAACTGTTTCTCCACGTCGGGTCGCACCACTGACATAAAAGCACGGCTCCACATAACAATTTTCTGTCGAAAGTTTCCTGTCAGATAGTAACTGTCCAATGACTATCCCGTGGAAGTTGTTCAGTTAGTGGCTGTATGACAACAATATTACGGTTATTATCAACAGGTGTAACCTTATGCCCGCTGTACACGATCAAATTTTTCATCCATTTTTTTGGGAAATTCAGATCCCGGGCCTATTGGGGCTTCAATGTATAAACCCGCATGTAGGCCTTTATTGAGCATATTCAGAAAATTGGATGAAAAATTTGATCGTGTACAGCGGGCATTCGCTATAAACAATTTACGATTGACATGGTGATCCTACTTATCAGTCTTTAAAGCTGAACTGCATGAACAAAAACTGGAGATCCGAGCACTAAAAAAAGACCACCACGCCACGGTGGTGGTCAAGAGAAATGCAAACGACCATAAGGCACTTTCAAAACACCTCCGAAACATGATAGACTACCATGCTATTTGGTGGCGCCACTGTATTCACCCTGAGTCAGTCAATAGAGCAACATCAAGACACGGCATCCACTGACTTCTGCAGGTCGAAGGCATTAGGTTCTTACCGAACCAGAGAGTAAAGTCGGTCACTATTCTATAGTATTCACGTCTTGTTGACATTTATGGTGTTACCAAAGCACCATTTGAAAACATTTATGCATTCAAAAACAATACAACACTCATTTGACGTATATCAACGTCATCAGATATCATTATGTATAGGTTGAGGATAATACTTATTTTATCCCTTTGGTCATAATTACCGCAATCAATTAAATATTCTTTCTCCAAATACACACACATCGCGCGAGTCATGTATGCATTATTGCTCATATCAAGTACATTGCGTTTCTGTGAAAATATATTCAAATAACAAAATTATGGCAAAAGAAATAAAATAAGATTTATGTGCAACATGTTTGCAATTATACCAAATTGAGTTTCTGAAACTCAGACGAGTGGTGTATTATTTGTTGATGCCGAAGTTATTGCCATTGTACCACATATTTTGACTGCGCGCAAGCACTAAAGAACCCTGGCCAACCTCATGCTCAAGTTCCTACGGGTTGTACTAACTCTACCCAGGCTCTGTCACTTGGACACTATCTCTTGATGTGTCTCGATAGAAAGCCTGAGATTGAATACAGTGGCGCCACCAAATACGCTGGTGGTCTATCATGTTCTGGAGGTGTTTCGAAGGGCGTTTGCACTTCTGTAGACCACCATACTGCGGCGCTGTGGTGTTTTTGTTCATGCAGTTCAGCTTTAAGTAGATTGCTGGACATGTGTTCAATCCAACGGGGAGCAACATAAGCCTCGATCAATAGATACACGGACCACAATGCCTATGTTTCTTGCGATCGCTCCCAGAAGAAACAACTCGGGTTTCTGAATCATTTCTTGATCATTTCTGGTTACCGTTCGATGCACCAGATGTCCTCGATGTGTTAATTTCGCGCGGTATCCCAACAGCTCCTGGTGAAACCGTGAGGCATGAGATTCTGTGTAATTGGGGGTATCCAACAAGAAGCACAAAGAATGACACACGAAATGATATAAAACGAAATGTCGTTTGCGAATCTCGCAAATTTTCGACCCCAACCGGGGTCTTCCTCAGGCACTTTCTAGTTGAGTTTCCAGTGACATTCCTTTTGAATATACATGTACATGTAGGCACACTTGTTCATTGTATAAGTATATGCATGGGAATCGACTAAGTGTGAGGATTGTGGACATTTCGTGTTTGAACAAGGCAACACGTGCTACAAGTGTAATTTCGTGGACCCGCATTAATCAGTCGACAATTTACATAGTAAAATTAACTCGATACCATAAGTTTCGATAAAAATGTAGATGAATCTGCGTCAAGCCTTTTGTGTTTCGTTGTCTTTTTTGTCTTCCACAAGTCCAGCTGTTCAACTGCAGATGTCGGTACTTAGTGCAAAAGCAGTCTAACAACAGCATGTCACTGACAAGCAAAATATTGACCGAGCAGCAGCATTTTCCAAATTTTCGTCGGACGAATTGTTGAGCAGAAACCGAAGACGATGAAGTACATCATTGCATTTCTTGCCATCCTTGATGAGTGTAACTGATTTAAAGCTGACAGGTCAGATATACTCTCCGACTAGTATGCAAACATTTTTACGCTCAACTTGGATCGATTTTTTCCACCCTCGCCCGCAAACGCCCCATTGAAAAGCAGCTTTAACGTAGGTTTAGGGTGGCTTTCCATTGGAGCGTTTCCATGCGCGGGAAGCCACTCCGCAAAAACCATGACGGCCGATCCAAAATTGGCGCCTTACTAATCAGGCCTACTGCTAGTTCATAGCCATGCAGTGAAAAACTAATCACGGTTTGGATGGCTTCCACAGATACTCTTGTAGCACACGTTATGTGGCGCTGTAACCAATTAGAGGAGAGAATGGAAAATGGAAGGAAACGTGTTGGACGGAATCTGCAAGTGTCGGGCGTGGTTTGCTCTTTAAAGGAGCCCGGTAATGTCACTTTTTCTCGACAGCCATCGCCACCATCGCCGTGCGCGCCACTCTCCCACCCCAGGGACTAACTACGTTGTCGGCGAATGGACCCGATGTACATGTGTACGTACATTTTGTTTGCTTTGTTTTGTTTCACAGGCAAGAGCGTGGATCCCTATCATTTGTGATGTTTTTTCAGTTCCAATTGCTGACGCTAGGTGGCTCTCTCTACGTAGGCAGTCAAGAAATCGGTAAGAGATCGCATACCGTGGTCCTTACCTCGTTACATGTAACTGAAATGGACACTTCTCCGCCCCCGTCGGGCCAACCGATCGTCCAACCACTAACCACTAACCACTAACATGTTTCCTGGTCATAACAATGTTATGACTAGTAATATTTCATTAAAACTATTTGTTCCCATTGAACGGTGTGTTTACAGCTACACCCTGGCGTTAGCAATTAGATTTTACATTTGTAAACATTTACTGTTAGGTTCAGGTGGCCTATTCCCCGAATTTAATAAGAAGAGAACACGTCAAACCGTTAATTGGACTCCTGTGACTCGTCTTAGTCATTTGTCAGTGTGTTTGATTATGGAGAGGTGCAAGAGATTCGAATTGGATTATACATAATTAAAATACGTAGTCCACAAAAGATGTTTAAATTCAATCCGCTATGAAGATGAAAACGGGTTGAATTCTACGAAAGCCCAAAAGGCTCATTCAATCTTCAAGCTTGAACCAGAACTTCAATCTTTAAGCTTGAACTAACTCCGACTGGGAGTTTAAGATTGAAGATTGAAGTCCGAGTTCTATGGCAAGCCAACGCGGAAAAGGTTGTTAAAAACATCGTCATACATGTAACTACATAAATACTTGCCTGCATAAAACCAGCAAAACAGATGGATGACGAAACTATCAATCTCCAATCTATATTAATTTCACACTTCGGCAAGGTATTCCAACTTTTTGTACCCAGTTTGAACAGCAGTAGGTAACGATTCTCGCAGTCATGCTTGTTGTGCCGAACTGCCGATAACAGCCGGAGATTGTCGACGTATACCGAATTGCGCTATATCCAGGTCTCTCCAGCTGTTCGGATCTCGAAGACGATCGATTACCTGGTTCTTTGGGCGTCCGATGTGGCGCTGACTGTTAGTCAGAGCCACCGTCGGAGCCCATGGAACCAGGTTAGACAATGGATAAAGCGAGGGAGATTTCTAGAAAATGTCGTTGTGTTTCGGGGTGATTTTCAACCCCTCAGACATGCGTACATAAAACCACGCTTCGCATGTACATTCTTCTATGTTAAAACAACCTGAACGACCTAGTAGATCTTTCCAAATACTATTCCAAGAAAGTGTACGAACTTTGAAGCCGAGAGCGCCTACTTTCGAAAACACAGGTTACCTTTCGATCGATAACTCGGTCAAAACCGAACCGATTTCGATGAAATTTTCGGCAACTTACGCAGAGAAACCAAACTCGCTAGCCCAGTGATACGGCATTCCGCATTCGGTTTGCTCCACTTGTACCACTGGCTTCAAACGCCCTCATCACTTCTGCTCGGAATGAGCAGAATGAATAAAAACTGATCTACAGCTAGTTTTCCACCCTAATAAAATCATAATCATACTGTCAAGTTTAGAAGTGTACCAAAACACCAAACACACCATGACTTTTAAACATTTGTTCATTATTTTGTGAGGCACTTTTTTGCGGCGGATTACACGTATGGCTGTGTTTCGGTTNCCCCCCCCCCCCCCCGGTCTGCTACGCCTACATCACTGCTCCGCTTTCGTTCAGTGATTTAGCAGTTAGTACCGCCAAATACCACGGCTGAAACGTCGTGGAGCTGTTCGTGCCTTTGCGGTTCAACCGTTACTTTCTTGTCCCCTCTTTGCCCTTCATCAGGGATAGGACCTCCTGGCGGAATTTACTAGAACTAAGACAATAGATGTAGAAGTTGAGAGTCGGGTTTATAAACGACAGAAGATAAGTTGTGTTCCAAGTCATCAGGCGCAAGTGAACTTCAAAAAAACTTTGTCGACCAACGAAAATGTAGGTCCAGTAAAAAAAGTCAATCTGATAGGGTACCCAGAATATGAGGAACGCAAATGAATTCACCAATAGCATAACAGTAAGGGATTTTTCTTTCGCTTTTGTTTTCCCCTCTGAATCGCCGACTAACTTTTTTCGCCCTGCACTACTGCGTGCTAGTGTGAATGATATCAAGAGGTTGGCCAACAGAAGGAGCACAAACAGAGACCATTGATCAATGACAATGGCATGTAAATAGTACATGTTATAATACATAAGATCGAGGTCGATGTCACAGGTCCAGTAGTCGTGTTTCTTTAGGTATATTGGTTCCGCCCATATGAAACAAGGAACACTCCTAAATATCGTGAACAAAGTCGAAATGGTGATTAAAATCTTTGCACGGTACTTCGTACACAGGACAACAGCTTTGAAAGGAAAAACTACTGCTATCATTCGATCGACGGTCATGAGAAGGACGACCCAGCTTGAGAGTTTACCACCACTGAAGAGAAAAAATAGGAGGGATCGGCAGAAAGAACGGTTGACTACGACCCAGCCGAAGTTCCTTCGTAGATAGTGGTGGAGGAGGCAATTTGATACCAGGTTGATGTCACAGATTGCTAGCGCGATCATGTAGAATCCAGTGGAAGTCTTTCGATAGCTCGGCTGATTGAGTACAAAGATAGAGAAAATATTACCAAAGATACCCAGAAAGAAAAGAACTGGTGGAAAGGACAGATTGAAAACGTTGTAGATGGATTGGAGGAGTCGCAGTGTTTCCATTTCAGCATTTGATATTCCATAGGGCAAAGTCATACCTGGTTGTTCGTGCAAGGGGACAGTGGTATTGGCAATGGTGCCATGGAGTGAGGTTTGTGGCGTCATCCTGCTGTTTGTTCAGTTATGACAGAGATTTTCTTCCCGCCTTTCAGCTTTGATCAACGACGTAGGCCCAAACCTTCCTACAGCACTCCTGGCAACAGCGTGTTATCCTCCACAGAATCTAAGTTCTGACGTATCTTCTGCGGATATGGACGGACATGACATTTTTATTTTCATAAAGAGTGGGACTAAACGCTGAATTTACCAAGATACCAAGTCATGTCCAAAATGAAGTTCGAGCTGGCCACTCACCAAAATCCTTTATCGCCGAACGTGAAATAGCCTACTAACTGGAGAATGCCGGTCAAAATGATGGATTTCAGCACAACTCGGCCAGCGCACCTGTCGATCTATGTCGTTAAGAACAGAAATCGCCACCAAGTGCCCCTGACCAAGAATGCGTAAAGCCTAGCGGACATTGTACATCACACTTGCGACTGGAGACAACTAGTCGCCACTGAGCTATACTACTGGCGGCTGGGAGGATCTAGCTTGAACTGGAGGCGACTGATCCGTCGCCAGAAATGGTCAATGTACGCACCCTTGCGACTCGCTGGAACTGATATTTTGCCAGTCGCCGCGAGTTGCACATGTTCAACTTTCTAGGGACTAGTTGTACCCAGTTTCGTTTAGTCGCTGCGATGTACGCAGGCTTGCGACTGATCAGTGCCAGTTTTCTGAACGAAACCTAGTCTCGTCGAGTCTCAACGCCCCGAGTTGCTACCAGTCGCAAGTGCGATGTACATGTACGCGGTCTGGACATGACGACTGATTGGATCCTCCTAAGTTTTACTGAGTTGCTGAATTTCCGATGTGCGCGCAGCGCGTACATCACTAGCGACTGATCAGACCAGTCACTTCCAGTCGCAAGTGCGATGTACGCCTGGCTTACGGAGTATCGCCGTCATCAGTTGTTCGGATGGTGAAAACAGGACATCGACTCCGAGGACACACAAGTCAAGCAGGGCGCACTGTGCCCGATTTTCCTCTCCCGCAACAGCGCAAAGTTACC
The DNA here is from genome assembly GCA_002633025.1 of Notospermus geniculatus. NCBI lineage: Eukaryota > Metazoa > Nemertea > Pilidiophora > Heteronemertea > Lineidae > Notospermus > Notospermus geniculatus. The sequence continues at coordinate 263,167 of NMRB01000367.1, read as the reverse complement.
ATCATTGGAAAAGAAAATTGTTCTTGTGATCCCCTGTCGCCGAGTTCAGAACTTTGAAGGTAATCTAAGTCAGTGAAATAAAACTCCGTATAAATGTAAGGCAATAGCTGCTTTTCATCTCTTACTCGACACATAATCTGATACACTGCTTCTTGGCTCTCTCACCGATTTCTATGAGGTGTCGCAGAGCGAGTTTGGACTGATCGTGTTTCGCAACCGCTTCACATGATACACGATAACCTTGAAACAACAGCAAGATTTGCCAAGTACGAAAGCCCAGAAGGCTCATTCAATCTTCAATCTTCAAGTTTGAACTAACTCCGACTTCAATCTTCAAGTTTGAACCACCCGACTATTAGCATATATGGGCCTTCATCTCAAAGAAATTGTAACATTCAGTGCACGATACGTTTAATACAGTCCAATTCCAACCATCTCCGCGGATTCTTATTCTTTATTATCAAACAATGTACAATATTAATTACTTCCGCACAAATATTCAAACTTGAACCTTCCGACTTCAAGCTTGAAACAATCTTCAAGCTTGAACCCTGGCTTCACTTCAATCTTCAAGCTTGAACCACGGACTTCAATCTTCAGAACAACAGGTGGAAACGGGAACGCTTGAGACAAAAAACCAATGTCGTCTTCTACCTAGTTTTTCTCTACCGAGCTGTCAGAGTGGTGCAGTTGGAAACATCTTGCGCCTGCCACCTCTCAGCTTCCAGATTCGATTCACGGTCTAACCCGCTCATCTAATAGAGAGGATGGCTGCTACGAGAGCGGAGGTTATCTCTGACTCCTGGTTTTCTCCTACATCACATTACATCAACACTTCTCCACATGCCTTTTCGATGCAACCAGTTCAATGTTAGTGCCATTGACCTGTCCTGTGGACAAACTTCAGCTCCTAGCCCTAGGCCTTTGAGAATTTAACATTTGTACTCTTTAGAAAGCCTGGGAAGGTTCTATGCCCTCCATATCCAAATTTTCGGTGGAAGGTTGATTTTCTGCCTAAATTGAGGGTGATTTCAGACAGTACCTCGCGAGTTTGGCCGACACCTCTTTGGCCTTTGAGAATTTACTATAATTCCCATTGGAAAAGTTTTAGAGCGCGGTCTTTTCTACATGTACTTATTTCCAGATTTAAGGAGGTATAGGGTCAATATTCAACCCTTTTCCACGAGTTTCCTGCTGCATGTCCGTTATGTTCTATACAAGGTCATTTAATGCGGAAATAACCACCCAAATAGGTTCAAGCATTTATTCCTGGTTCAAGCTAAAGATTGAAGTTCTGGTTCAAGCTTGAAGATTGAAGTCCTGGTTCAAGCCTGAAAATTGAAGATTGAATGAGCCTTCTGGGCTTTCGTAGGAGGGGACATTTTAGGTTCTTTGACAACAGTTTTGACTATCATAATTTACCACTTCTCTTAATGCAAGCCAGTCTTATCGGTTCCGCAGCCAACTTGTGTAAAAGTACAAATGAAACCATCGGGAGAAGGAAGACTTTTGCATCAAATGAGTATCCGGGACCACAAAAAAATACATCAGTATTGGCAGATTAGAGTTGTGTGAGCCTGCATATACGTGCATTGATGACGGAGCATGCAGTCAGTCTAAATTCTCCATGCCCCTAATAAAATTGTTCAAATTGATATTCTAATCACGAGGTTTCTTCGTGCTGACGTTCTTTCTCATCTTCTTTCATCATGCAATGATAGCGAAAAACTGCATTAATTTTGTACGATTCGTTTATAGACTGGACCACTGCAGGGCCGTCTACAGGATTTGCTGGGCATGCGGCATTACCGTAATAAATATTGATTCAGTTGTCATGATTGTGCAAACGAGCGAACATTCTGTTCAAAGAAAATACGTCTCTTGATACGTCTTATGTTTACAGAATTAAAAAGTTGTAGGTCCAATTATGTCATTTTTACAGAATACCCACTAACGATGATTTGACAGTCTGCAAGAAAATATATGAATCAGTGGTGTATTGATTGTGAAGTAGATTTGATTTCTCAATGGTTTATGTATGTAGCGGTGGTTGGTTGGCGTCGAAAATGGAAAGGGCAATTCCACGGTCTCGAACATGGCATTTTTTCACTTATTCAGCTCCTGTTTCTGCAAATTTTGGAACCACAGAAAGATGTAATACCCTGCATCATGTCAGGCTCTTGTCTTTCTATGCCCCTGGTATGAATTTAGCTAATTGAGATTCATAATTAGTGCACTGTTTGCTAATTATATGCGTCACGGACGTGACATCGCACAGGTCACGTCCGTGACGCGACTAATTAGCAAACAATGCACTAATTATGAATCACATCGAACTTAATTCATGCCAGGGGCTATAGGGTAAGTGTCAATTGCAATCACCTAGAGGTAGCCTACAATTTGGTGGACTTCGGAAAACATATGGCTAACCCCAACCAAAACCTTTCGAGGATGATCTAATCCTAACCCTAACCCCTAACCCTAACCCCTAAACACTAATCCCTAAACCCTAACCCCTAAAATTCCCTTTGAAAACCCCTTTTGTACCTCTAGCGTATTGCATGATGCAGGGTACTTAATGGTCCTTTGGTGCCATGAGTTGCAGAGACCGCACTGAACAAGTAAAATCCCGAATTTTACCGTGGACTTGCCCGAAGGACGATTCAAGAGTACTAACATAAAGGAATCAAACATAAAGGTTCAATTAAGAAATTTTGCTTTTTACAAAAATGTGGATTGTTTCCCTTTAACAGGTTTTCATTTTGACTCTTTCATATGATTGGCAAGGTCCTTCTGCATGTTTAGTTGAAATTTTGTTGAATTCTGATTTAGTTGATCTTATGATATAACAGGAATGAATTAATGACAACCCCACGAACGATGATGTGGCAGGGTCATTGGTGTTCATTTGAATAGGTTTACGTACATTCCCACATGGAAAACTAATGATGCTAAAAATAGCTGTTATCCTCAGAAATGGAATTCAAGGCGTCAAGTTGACAGATTCATGTACCCCACCACGATAGAAAATGTTGAAGCTCCTGCCTATACCTAAAGCCAAAATTCAGGCAGTGAGAGACATCTGGTGGCAACACACGAAGTGTATCCTTCATTTACTACATCGTTTAGTTAAACCTTTATGTTTGATTCCTTTATGGTACGAAGCAGTAGTTCCTTATCTTCGGCAGTGGATCGTCCCTGAGAATTTGCGTTATATCCGCAAAAGTCGACGTTGACGTTTTCGCGGATATAAGCCGTGTTTACACCTATGCAATTTTTCCAGGCCCGGGTTCGAATTTAACCCGGATCCATTGAATTTTCTGTCCACACCTATTATTCGTCTTACGATACTGAACGCTGGCCATGCTATTTATAGACACACCACCCATTCAATTTTAGCAGACCGACACCTGTCGGTGGGCTCAGTAAACGTTTTAGCCCGGCATTTTTCTGTCCACACCTTTGAAATTGCCGGGCTAAAGTATAATCCGGATCAGACCCGCCGAGCGAAAGCGGGCTAAATTAGTCCGGCAATTTTTAATCCGGATCCGATTTTCATAGGTGTAAATGCAAAAAAGGCGGGTCAGAGCCGGGTCAGGTCCGGCAATTTCCTCAGGTGTAAACACGGCTATAACCGCCCATACACAGCCTAGGTAATAGGACCAAACATTGGAATCTGACTTCAAGCACTAAACAAAAGCCGCAGGGAGGCCTCTTCCGAGTGGAGGAACTAAGGGGGCTTTGGTTTATGATGATCATTTTAGCCAGTCAGACGAACACAACGAATGCTCTTTGTTTTGGTCGAAGACAAAGGAAGAGCAGCTGATAGAGGGCAAATGCAATAAGGCTTGCCACATTAAATATGCGTACACTGGTGGACAGAAATATCATAGGACAGTGGCCAATTTGAAGTTTGATGTAAGTTTCTGCCTGTTAAGAATCAGAAGAAGATGAAATGCTTTTGCTATTATTCCTATTATTTGCCTTGGCTTTTGGCTTGTCCCCTCTACTGTTGCTGCACAGCGCATGATTCTGTGTGTACAACCAAATCTGTTTCGCACGTCCGAATTTGCTGGCAGTTTCGCACGTCCGAATTTGCTGGCAGTTTCACACGTCCGAATTTGCTGGCAGGTTCACACGTCCGAATTTGCTGGCAGTTTCACACGTCCGACTTGGTAGTTTCACACGTCTGAATTGCCAGTTTCGCTGCCGCTGTCGCCGCCGCCGCCGCCGCCGCCGTCTTCATTATTATTATTATTATTATTATATTACATTTATAAAGCGCCGTATTCCCAAAGGGCTCTACGCGGCTGTACAGATAAAATTACATTGTTGAAATTAGAAAAGATATAAGAAATATAAAAGTTGATGATTAAATAATCGAAAAAAGGTAAAATACATTACATTACATTACACATTAAAATGACGTTTAAAAAGAAAAGTTTTAAGACGCTTTTAGTGTGTTAGAGCACATGACATCGAGTGGGAGTGCGTTCCACAGGCCAGGGGCCGCCTGTTTGAAAGACCGATTGCCGTAGCATTTCGTTCTTGTTCTTGGAACAGACAGCAGTCCCTGCCCTGAGGAGCGCAACTCCCGCCCTGGAACATATGGCACAAGAAGATTAAAGTTATGTAATGATTTTTTAAGATAGTACTTTACAGCCAAAAACAATGGCATGAAACTTTGATGTGGGCGTACACATGGATTTTCGGCCTTATTGCAAGTTCATGCTAAATAGGTATAAAGAGGAAGGGCCTAGCGCCTTATTTCCAGTTGTTACCGCTTGGTGTCAGCAGCGCATGGGACCTCACAGCTCATTAAAATTGAGAATAATATCGTCTTCTAACACCCGTGGTCCATTTTTAGGCTTGCCCGCGCATGCGTGGCAAGCCTAAAAATTTCGAAGGAGGGGGAACCGAGCATTCTTCTGAGCAGCGTTCGCCATATAACATCGTCGAAGACGGCAGAATGGTTGCACTCGTGCGTGGGAGAGTGGCCTTGGCGAGGACAATATCATAACTAGAAATTGACTTACCAGTCAATTTGAAGACCGCCCTTGGAAACTGGGAATTCAACAGAGTGTACTGACTGAGAATTGGTATCCAATGGCTATAGGCCTATAGAAAGCTTGGATGATGGGCAAGGTTATGGACAGGACCATAGACTTCTATGTAACATAAGAAAGCTCAATAGAAGATGGACATTTAATTCAAAGCCAGAAAGGCACGTTTTATTTCATTGTTCATAATCGAACGAATTGTACAAAATATGGTAGGGCATCTAACATACCGGTACATGTTGTGACATAACTCGTGCTGCTCCTGTATCCATCATGTCTGATGTTGACTGCAACAAATCATGTTTGAAGGTGATGTCTGCATTGTTCAGCATCAAGGAAAGTGGTACTACATACATATGATACCAGTATGTACCAGTACTGGTAGTCCAAATCACATAGGCCTACATTGTCCTTGGCCCCTTTCATTGTCCAGAGACTTGAAATATTATAGAATCATCTTGCGGGAAGAAGCTGTGATTATGGTATGATTGTGATAGTTTGTCATGTCTTGCTTCTTTGGGCAATTACTTTCTGACATCATCAAATCATAGCACACTTAATATCAAGATGGATGGATTTGGTGCATTCGTTCCAAAAACTTTGGTCATTTTCATTCTGTAAAGAGAAAAGGAAGATGGTTTTGAGTATGAGGCAATAAGTATCAGTAATTCAGCACATGACTTGCTTTGACACCAGAAAAAGAGCATAGTGATGCGTTGATAGTATAGCAGTCGTGCACTGCACATACCGGTACATCATATTCGCGAAGACGATCGGTGGTCAATAATTTATCGATCTGAATCACTTCATTCCGCCTCCCACGTAGCTAGTAGTTTAGGCGCATCCGGCTTTTGGAAGTTACTTTTATTGGCCATGTTTACATAAAATCAAAAATAGATACCGGTATCTATTTTTGATAAAATGCACAATGTATTGTAAATGTAGGCCTACAGTGCGGGTGCGCTGATGTTTGGGCCCGTTCCGCCTGGCTCTGGCTTCACACGTGCTAGGCCTACCCTATCGGTGCGATAAGGCCTAGGCCTATATGCTGAGGGCAGGGCTTCGAAATTTAGGTCTAGCCTACCTAGCAAGCCCCTTTTCTGATTCAAAATTCAGCATTCACTGGAGTGGTCAGTGGATGCAGCAGGTTCAGAACTTCAGTTCAGCAGTGGCAGTGCCAGCACTGCACTGCAACATACATGCACAGTGACACAGTGGTGTGGGGACTGTGGTGAGTCATGGAAATGA
>NMRB01000367.1:236147-255761 GCA_002633025.1 Notospermus geniculatus | reverse complement strand
TCGCGTAATCATTTGTCACACTGATGAAAACCCCACGGCATAGATAACCATCTAAAATCCATGGGTCACTCGGTATCCCGACTGCTAATGAGAACAGGTTAATTATCCCATAACCCGATAAGCCGAGTGGCACTGATGTGCCGAGAACTGCGTAATCCGGGTGATTTGATTGTTACGTGATGTATTGAACCAAAACACGGAAATGAGTGATCTATTGACTATCAGGGTCTGCCATCGATTGTGCGAATAAATCATGGATTGGCGGTGGGGATGTCACGATTACCAGTGCCACGGTTCAAAAACAGCTCACGGCGGCGTAAGACTGGATCAGAGTTGACGAGTTGCATTACCGGGACTCAAAAGTAGTAAAGCTCTTATTGCCCATAATCAAGAGACATCCAGCGTGAGAGACAAAAAAAGATCATGTAATGCTGTTTCTTTCCAAATACTACCCGCCGCAACGTATTCTTTCAGGGCCGTATTAAGGGGGGGGGGGGGGCAGGGGGCAGTTGCCCCCCAGAGCCTACCAAAAAACGTGATTTTCATGCGGATTTTTGGGCAAAAAACGGCATAAAAGGTCTTCTGGCCCCCCTTAGGACCAAAAAGCTAAATACGGCTCGCTATCTTTCCTTAGGCTTCCTTTACATGGAAGTATACGGTATACGAAAATGCCGGTTAACAATGGCTTCACGATGGTGAATCCTCGGAATGCCTTTGTTAACCCGCGTTTTCGTATACCGAATACTTCTATGTAAGGGAAGCCTTAAGGCTTCCTGTACATAGAAGTATACGGTATACGAAACAGCCGGTAAACAATGGCTTCACGGTCGTGAATCCTCGGGAAGCCTTTGTTAAAAGGTGTTTTCGTATACCGTATACTTCAATGTAAGGGAAGCCTTATAGCCTACAATTTTCGCTACAAGTTCCTAGTTGAAAATTTGCAGTGTCCTGAGAGTGGAAATGAGTTCTTCCAAAGGACTGGACCCAGCCATCGTTTCTCTTAACGACGAACCTGAAGAAGTTCCTCGTCCGTATCGATTCTATTGTAAGTGGTGAGATCCTTGTAATAAACTTTCAGGTAGCGGAATTCCGTCGACGTGATCCGGGCAAAGGCAACGCAGTAGTTTTAATGTCCATTTTGTTTTCGTATTATCGTGTTGGGTCAATAGTTTGAATTGCCAATTTTGCGAGGTTTATGGCGAAATCTCGGAGGATGGGAAAAATATCCCAAGTAGAATCTAAGGGAAAATGCAAGAGATTACAACTAGGCCACAAAAAGGTCATGGGAGGTAAATAACCCTAGCTGTGTCCCTAGGCCAGATTGGACAGACTGTCTCGATATTGATGCTCTAAAGCCAAATGATCCACGAGACAATCACTTGATGAGTCAATGCAAAAACAAGAGTACGAAATGAAGGTTTTAATCAAGTTTTTGAGCCCCGATCGGTGACGCAGAAAATGTGCATCATTTCCTCGAATTTTTCTTTGTTTCTTTTATCCTACCAGTTTCAGATTCACGTCAGGCGACTTAAGTTACCCCGCCAAGACAACAAAGAGACTCGGCGTTACCTTGATGAAGGTGAAATTACCTGATTTAACTGATAAATGTGAAATCGTCATCGTTCGGATTTCCCAACCTAGTCAAATTGTTGATAGGTGACAGTTGGGCCTAGCTATCATTTCTGCCCCTGAAATATCTCCGACGGTTTTTATTGCCTGTTTTTTCTTAGTTCCACTCAAATTGCGTTTGCTGGTTTTGCTCTCTTGAAATAGAAAACACTGCAACCCGTGTTGTGTGCAGGAAAAAGAAACGCATCCAGAATTCTTTACCCTCTGAAGTTTGAACAGGTCTAGTGGAGTAGAGTCAAATGCAATATATCGGGCGGCCCAAAAATGCCCCCCCCCCGGAATCTTCAATAAATTGAACACTATGCAAGCGGAGATCTTGATATTTTGGACATGCAATAAAATATGGATGTTAACCATCATGTAAAAATTTTAGCCCGAATTGTCGAACAGTTTTGACATGACGCAAAAATCAAATCTTCAAGTAAAAAAATTGAAGCCGGACTGAAATAAATATCGGTGTAGTGTAAAAAGTACTGCATCGAACATTATTAACTCCTTACCTACAAAGCCATCCGATGGAATTTTCTGAAATTTCACCTGAGTAAAGAGTAGGATTCTATGCGTTGCTGGTATAAATTTCATACCTTAAAGGGCTAGTTTGCCAGAGTGAAAATAGAATATGGGAGCGAATTTTGAAAGTGTCACCAATCACTGCTCCTACGGATTGCGGAAGTGCTGTTTTAGCGCTGGCAGATCAACCCTTGAAGTACAAACACCGAAATTTCTATGCCATGCACTCCAAAAGTCCTTACTTCCATTCAGGAGAAATTTCAAAAAATCTTTTGATAGTTATTGAAATAGGAAGTGCTAAAGTTCGATATTGCGCCGCCTGTTATTTATTTCAGCCCGGCATCACATTTTTCGATGTGAAATTTTGATTCTTTCGTCATTTCAAAACTATTAGATATTTACTGTTGAAATTTTTACAACAGATGGTTAATATCCATAGTATTGCCTGTCTAAAATATCAAGACTCCAGCTTACATGGTGTTGAATTTATTGAAGATTACTTACTAGGCTGAATGGGTGAATGTCGTCCAATCCTGAATCTACACGCTAATTCCTGGCCCAAGCCCCTAACCCTAACCCCCAACCCTGACCCTCAACCCTTGTCACTGACCCCTCCCCTAGTCCTAAACCTAGTCCGACCCTTACCGTCACCACTAACCATCCTAACCCTGTAACCTGGTTACATTGGTTTAGACGACATTTACACATTGTGCATTACTAAGGGGGGTCATTTTTTGGGCTACCCGATACAATCTGCAGTTGCAGATACTGGTGAATGGTAAGTCTAATAGAAATGATCAGTTAACTGCCATATGATCAGCGACAAACGAAATGCCTTCGATTCGATGGACGTCTTAAAGAATCAAAGCCGTCGAAGATTGATACGATAGTTTCTTTATTGCTGACACTAGAGTATCATAATGCAGGACAAAAATATATCATTATTGCTATTACTCTTTCTTTCTTGATTGGCACACACCGCTTACGCTTCCAAAAGACCAACTCTGACGGTGTGTTCTTTTTAATAGTAGTTTTCGCAAATCTGACGAACGCGAAGTACGAAATACGAAATTGGACATCATTTCCATGACGTAATGTATTTCAGGAGATGGTTGGTACCACAAATTTTGCCTGCTGCAAGAGCGTCTTTTAGCGTATGACGTTAGACCGATAGAGTATATATTAAATTTTGAAATTTATCTTTCGTTTCCACTTCGTAGATACGAAGTGGAAATTTTGAAATTCAAGATGCACCACAACTCTCTCGGTCTTACATGATATGTGCTATTAACCATCTTATGTAAAAATCTCAGCCCGAATTGCCGAACAGTTTTGACAGGACGCAAAAATCAAATGTTCAAGTCAAAAAAAAGTGATGCCGGACTGAAATAAATATCGGGGTGGTGTAAAAAGTACTGCATCGAACAATATTAACTCCATATTTACAAAGCCATCCGATGGAAATTTCTGAATTTCACCTGAATAAAGAGTAGGATTTTATGCGTCGCTGATATAAATTGCAGTTTCATACCTTAAAGGGCTAGTTTGCCAGAGCGAAAATAGATGGGAGCGAAATTTGAAAGTGTCACCAATCACTGCTCATATACGGAAGTGCAATACTGTTTTAGCGCTGGCAGATCAACCCTTGAAGTACAAACACCGAAATTTCTATACCATGCACTCCAAAAGTCCTTATTTCCATTCAGGTGAAATTTCAAAAAAATCTTTTGATAGTTATTGAAATAGGAAGTGCTAAAGTTCGATATTGCGCCGCCTGTTATTTATTTCAGCCCGGCATCACATGTTTCGATGTGAAATTTTGATTCTTTCGTCATTTCAAAACTATTAGATATTTACTGTTGAAATTTTTACATCAGATGGTTAATATTTATAGTATTGCCTGTCTAAAATATCAAGACTCCAGCTTACATGGTGTTGAATTTATTGAAGATTACTTAGGCTGAATGGGTGAATGTCGTCCAGTCCTGAATCCACACGCTAATTCCTGGCCCAAGCCCCTAACCCTAACCCCCAACCCTGACCCTCAACCCTTGTTACTGACCCCTCCCCTAGTCTTAAACCTAGTCCGACCCTTACCGTCACCACTAACCATCCTAACCCTGTAACCTGGTTACACTGGTTTAGACGACATTTACACATTGTGCATTACTAAGGGGGGGTCATTTTTGGGCTACCCGATACAATCTGCAGTTGCAGGTACTGGTGAATGGTAAGTCTAATAGAAATGATCAGTTAACTGCCGTATGATCAGCGACAAACGAAATGCCTTCGATTCGATGGACGTCTTAAGGAATCAATGCCGTCGAAGATTGATACGATAGTTTCTTTATTGCTGACACTAGAGTATCATAATGCAGGACAAAAATATATCATTATTGCTATTACTTTTTCTTTCTTGATTGGCACACACCGCTTACGCTTCCAAAAGACCAACTCCGACGGTGTGTTCTTTTTAATAGTAGTTTTCGCAAATCTGACGAACGCGAAGTAAGAAATACGAAATTGGACATCATTTCCATGACGTAATGTATTTCAGGAGATGGTTGGTACCACAAATTTTGCCTGCTGCAAGAGCGTCTTTTAGCGTATGACGTTAGACCGATAGAGTATATATTAAACTTTGAAATTTATTTTTCGTTTCCACTTCCTAGATACGAAGTGGAAATTTTGAAATTCAAGATGCACCACAACTCTCTCGGTCTTACATGATATGCTGAAAGACGCACTGGCGGCAGGGACATTTGTGGTACCAACCATCTCCTGAAATACATTACGTCATGGAAATGACATCTAATTTCGTATTTCGTACTTCGTGTTTCGTCAGATTGGCGAAACCTCACTAATAGCAAGTATTCACAAACAGCATGAACCTTTCAGCCTTCGTCGGCTATCGATGGCTGAATGAAGTCAGCCAGTGACAGTTTCGATACATATAATACATGTATAATGTAAATACCATAACATTAGAATCATACATTAATTTGTGAAATATCCATATACATGTACATGTAGGCCCCCTGCTACTTGACTTCACAGCCCATTATAATCTTACGTAACATTACACTTTTATTTACCAGCCCTGTCCGAAATCTATATCACCAGATAACTACATGTATCCTTTCGGACGACAAATGTATGACAGCAAAGAAGTTCCAGAACATGTACTCTAAACTCCCACTTACCTGCCCCATTCCTGAACTCGGAAAAATGACCAAATCCTAAGTTGAAGATATCGCACGCTGTCATTCTTTGCCAGGCTCGGGAAAGTGGACAGGACATTACTGTTTCTGACCATACACCCCACCCCACCCCACCCCACCCCCCACCCTTTTATCTTCAACTTAGGATTTAGCGTTAGTCATTTTTTTCCGAGTTCAGGAATGGGACAGGTAAGTGGGAGTTTAGAGTATTTATATGGAATAACATATTGGTATGTAGAGAGTCATAATTTTAACAGAGGGCTTTGTTGCATTTTTACAATTGCAATACTTAAAGCTCAATCATGTTGCGAACAATAGGTTTGCAACGAATAACAATGATACGTGTAATAGACACACAGCTGGACGAATGTCAACAATACATAACTGGATTGATTCTAACACAACAACAGAAGTATGATAACACTATTAACACTATTACTCGATTAGGTAATCCTCGATGTTTGTGTACATTCGCTAACGACTGCCAGATTTCCATCGCGCGTGCCCACAGGAAATTGAATTGCCAAGTTATCTTCATTCGATAGCAATTCAAAGCAATCGATATGACGAGCTATTGTTGAGAATGAGTTATTTGACTGCATTCCTATACTGACGTCTGAAAATTGTATCATAGATTTCTCTCTTTCTTTGCATCGTGTCTTAGTCCCCCCCTCCAAGAAAAGATATTTGATACCTTTGAATCTCAATGTAACCTTATATCCAACATAGAGCACAAAAGCAACACAAAAAATGATAGTACGTGTATAAGTAAAGTCGTCTCCGAATTTCGCAAATTTTCGATCCCAACCGGGGTCTTCCTCGGGTACTTTCTAGTAGAGATCCCAGAAGTGAATGGGATCCCGAAGATTTTCAAAGCAGCTTTTGATACATTATACATTACATCTTCTGGGATCTCTACTAGAAAGTGCTTGAGGAAGACCCCCGTTTCGGGTCGAATATTTGCGAAATTCGGATACGACTTTACTTATACTATCAATGTAATCTTACATTCTGTAGCATCACAAGTGCAGTTCTCATCCTTATATTCCCATCTTTAAGGTCTTTTCCACTATCAGCGGATTCCACCGCGGTTTGCGGCGCCGGAGCGGTTTTCACAGGCTTTTGGATTATTAACTCGCCATGTATTGTTAAACCATCGAAGGATTATCCAAAACCCTGTGAAAACAGCAGCGCTCGCCGCAAACCACGGCGGAATCCGCTGCTGTGGACTGAACGTACATCCAACGAATCAAACACCCTGCTGCAGTGGCAACAAAGTTCAATCGCTTGCAGCGTTGTTACCCTCGATTATGTGAAGGCTTTTGATACATATACAGCCTACACGTTCATCACCGGAAACTAAACAGTCTCGCTGCTTTCCAAGTCTTTGCTTCTGTCCACTTTTCACACGAACCTCGTGGTCAGTCCGATTATCTATTCATTCCCCTTCGGTCTGGCTGAAAAGTTACGACGCACCTTAAGGGCCTGTCACACTGAAGTAGTTCTCAAAACGTCCTGCCCCGTCCTAAAAAATCGTAAAACCGGCTAGAACGTGTAACCCTTGGCCAAATAATGCCTCGGTGTTCTGGAGCACCCTTCCCGTCCGTGAAATTCGTAAAAAAACTGTAAAAAGTTGCCACAACGTCCCCTCCATTCGCACACAGTTTGAGCCCGTTCGGCAAAATTTTCAAGAACATACTGAGAACTAGCTCAGTGTAATTGGGGCATTAGAAAACAAAGCTGAGCAGCTTTGGAACAACCGAACAAATAACCTCCTCCAACTCTACGTAACGACTTATACTTTCTCACCAGGTTTCTTTACGCTGGAGTTACGATGGGTACCGGCGTTCGTCGACGTATAGGTACTCTTCGTAATGTCCGATGATAGTCGTCTCTGCGTGGTTGCCGTCGATGTCTTCTCCTTTACCAATCGGTACACCTTTCTCGTGAAGACGAACCCGAAGAAAATGAACACGCCCTGTAGACTGTTCAGTATCAAAAACACGTACCAAAGTTCCTTGACATCGGTAAGGGTTGCGAGGAATCCAGATATCCACGTGAGCCCCATGATAAGTGCTAGCTTCACGTAGAGAACAAAACGACGTTTCTGGGTCTTCTGGGTGGCAATTTTCGATGCCTCGCAAACTTGATGGATTGCCGTAACAGTCAAGGCGAAGAAAACGAAGTTAACGACCAGTAAGGCCAACAGGGGGACTCCGAAGAAGATGAAGAGGCCTTTTCTGCTATTCAACCAACAGAGAATGACCCCGTACATCGGTCGGTACTGGGTCCCTGGCACGGTCACGTCGACGATCAGTGCCAAGGCGACAATGGCCGCAGGGCCAAGCCAACCATAAAGGCAATAGTAGGCGAACTGCTTATTGTTGTCATCTCTGGTGCCTTCCTTGGTGAATGTTGACCAGATGTCGAATGCCATGACGTTCATCCAAAAGAAGGAAGAGAGGAAGCAGTAGTGCGTCAAGATAGCGATGAATTCGCAACATGCCCGGATCTGACTTCCATATGGTGCAATGACAAACGCAAGCTGAGCAAAGAAAAGGGCAGCAACTAGCGACATAATGTTCTTACCAGGGGTGTTCCTCAGTGGTTGGAACGTCATATAGACAATAAAGTGGGCAGCTAGTGCGATCAAAGACGATGTGACACCTACCAGCGACAGTACACTTTGTACATGGCCGAACTTTTCCCCCTTAGACTTGACAGAGCCGGTGCGTGTGTAATTGGATGTGAAGTTCGTACAGAGAAATACAGAATTGCCGTCGACGTCCTTTTCGTAGAGTTTCCTATCATACGATTGCCTATGCGAACCCACGAATAATGTCCCGTTGTCGAAAATCGTATACGCTGTCGTATTTAGCCTAACATAAGTGCAGCCGTCCTTCTTCCCTTGCGTGTATGAGCGGACATTTTCCGTGTCTGTGGCCACAACAAGCCTGATACACTGGCCATTTTGATAATGCAGTTTGCCTGGACATGCGATCTGGCAACAGGTCTGTGCAAAAGGATCGTACACAGAGTCTTTGGGACATGTTTTTGTCATCGGGACAGTAGTCAGAATGTCTATGCGTCCCACGTATTCATTATTCACGTATTCATTAAGAGAGCATTTGAAACTGTTCATGTCCATTAGAATGGAATACGGATACATGGTACGTAGCCCAGACTCAGTGTTCAGCTTTTCTGGACCGTTACAATCCCACGCATTGGCTGGTTCGTCATTGCAAAGAGCACACGCTGCATTTGCTGCATTCTTGTAAACTTTCTCACCAACATAAACGTAAGCATTTTTGCCGTTTTCACACTCGGCGGCAAACCTCCGAAGCTGAGGGTCATCCCTGCATTTAGAAATCGCTGGCTTACAAAGTCTCGAACGTCCGTATGGGTCGCTGAACTTATTAAATACCTGGTCCGTGGGTAGGTCTTTCCTCCGATTTACAGCAGAGTCGATACTACCACCATCTATCTCTTTTTGACTGAATGGTACGGTTGTCATTAGTTCTGATTTCCAATACGTAAAGTTAGTATCACCATTACACATCGCGCAGTATACATTCTTATAAGGTAGTCCAGTATCTTCCCCGGTGACAGGCCATCGTAGAATAATATCCTCGCCCAAGTTCTTACCCTCACATTTCTCCCGTGTGTCCTCTCCTTTCCAATCCGTTGGACATTTTATGATCAGATTTAATGGAAGATAGTACAATCCCGTAACACAGGCGAACGAGTTTTTATCCAACGGGTTTGGCAATTGCTTTGTCTTTGCATCAAAGCAACAATCACCGAACATCCTACAAAAATCGTCACAGAAACAGTTTCGCCTAGCATAAGTTGCCCAATGTCGATCCTTCGTGTACTTGCACGAAACCCTTTCTACACATTCATATTCTTCTTCCTCTTGTCCTTTTCCAGACTGTATGAGGAGAATCGCAATAAATGACACCACGACAAGACCTTTTCCTCCCATTTTGCCGACAACTCCAAAACAACCGGTAAACAAAATACACGTGCAAAGAAATGAAGAATGAGAACACTTTCTGAGGAATCCCGTTCACTAATTACTATAGTTATGTCTTGTGTGTGTATAGTCACTCCGCTATTTCGTGAACTAACCTTGCTTTTGGAATTTTTCCTCTCAGATGCTGCATATGAATCAATAATCCCAAACGAAGTTCCGTATCACCACCATAAATTTCGATCCATCAGCAAGTCCGAAAGAAATTCATGTCACCCGAATCTTTCGTCTCTAATTTTCATTGCATGTTGGGTGAATTGAGAAAACATGTTTCCTTGACCGCAGCTAACGTTCTAATCACTTCACGATGTCCGTGAACATCCCTTAACGAGTAGTTAGGAAATCACAGTGCGTGAGCTCAGGCAACGATGATTTGATTGCCCAATGGTCCGTTCGTTAGTGCAAATTGGCAATTGTTCCACCGAGAGTTAGATCAGTCGTTAGCATCAAGGCTAAGATCTCCGATGCACTTGTTGTGGCACCTGTTAAACAAATAATTTGACGATAAACAAAACTGTACGCACCTGTTCTGGGAAGCGTTATCTTGGCCGACTATCGCACACCTTCTCGGCCTGCCAGAGAAACTGAGTCAGTTCCGTTCGTGTGTCTGCTTTAAATCTCGACCTGGTTAATTCCCTAGAATTGGCCAACCACTTGAGAGAATAAAATATATACAGTATGAAATGCGGTCCCGTCTGATGTTAGTTCTCAAATGAGCGCCAGTTCCAGGATACACTCCATTAATATCGAAAATCAAATTAAGCGAACGACCAGCCTCACCTGCGCTGATTGGAGGGCGTCAATGGCACGCGACTCCCGAGCTGCTTTGCGAACACTTAACGAACTCCCTCGGGCATACGCTGCTTAACGTCACGACAAGATGCGCGACTTGGCAGACTTGGTGATCCAAACTACGGCCCATGTTATATGAATAATGGGTTTTAGTTATCACCGTCAGAAAAATATGTACTAATAATCTGAGATGATGTTCTGGCATGTCAGAGGGTGTGATCTGCCCTGAAGTGTCATCAGGCGGTGGGGCAAAATGACAAAATGACAAAGGTTAAACATCGCCATTCGGATCACATGTTGATGGCAATGCGATTCATGAGATTTCCGACAGACCGATTTGTGTTCACCGATTATCGCTGATTTCCATGTGTCTTTAGGTAAAACGAATACTGTCAATACATATCAAAGATGTCCAACGGAATCCAAGGTGCAACCTGATTGCTTTTTGTTTGATAGTCATAAGAATCAGAAACTACTTGCCATGTGTATACATGGGCTTGCCATGAAGAAAAAAAGATGATATTTTGGAATAACACACGAACTCTTTTTTATCGGCGACCCTTATGCTAGAGATCCAAGGTTCGAATCCGGAAGGAGGTTTGATAATTTGAACATCGAATTGAATGTTTAACAGTGATAATATTATTTATTTGCAGTCTGGCTGCTGCAATATCAACTTCGGCCGTACCATAATTCCATTCATTGCTGAAGAAATTGCTCAAAAACACAAATACCAAATAGAATCCGAGAAAATGAGAAAAGTATGGTTCAAGAAGTCGTTCCATGCACTCTTTATCTCAATTTACTGTATACACTACCAAGTCTTTTTAAAACGTAATCATAATACGTAGCAGGGCAACCTCCAACGTGTTCTTTGCCATTTCGTTTGTTTATAGAGAGGCTCATCTTCCAGAATTACTATATCATATGCCTGGCCTACCTGGCTTCTCTGGGATCCCTGGATACAATAAGGATACCAAGTTTCGTAGATCGCATCAGCTTCGTGCAAGATCCCCCGATGCAAAATAAAGCTATTGAATCCGTAGGAATGTAAAGGGGGTTTACACGATTCAACATTGGTTGAAAGGTGTTGCACGTTGTTGAAAGCTGTTGAAGCGTCTAAACCCCCTTTCAACACCTTTCAACAGGGTCTTTCAACAGCTTTCAACAAGTTGCCAGAAATAGGAACATGAAGCTATTTTGGCAACTTGTTGAAAGCTGTTGAAAGACCCTGTGGACTTTGAACAAGTTGAATAGTCTAAAAACCCTCCTTTAAAACTTTCCTCACCAGACGAGTGATACCGCCAACGTGGTTTATTTGCAACATGTACGTCTATTATCAATCCTTATTCAACTTTAGAACAAATAGAACCAAACTGATAACTCACAAACGCCATCCACTAATCGAGCATACGCTACGTGAACATTGGGATCGGATTCCCGATGACCACGTCCACTTAAAAAAGCATCTTCACGGGCCAAACGTTGTGTGGAAATAATGAGTCAGTCACCCCAGGATGTTATCATGCAAGATTATTTTCGAGGTGTGGAAGCCATAGTTGGCAAGTTATCGAAATGTGCTGGTACATAAAGAAGTTTGCCATCCACAGACTCCGAGATATATGTAGTTCGATGTTTCTGACATGTGCATATGCGAGATGTTTTCGGTCAGACAATGACAAGCTATCGCTTTTCAGCAAGACTGACGGCAGAAATCAAGAGATTCCCTGACGGATTCAATGAATATTATCGCTGATGATTGGAATATTCGTCATAAATGATTGGAGCGGACATCCTCCGAGTCGTTTTGCAGTCATCCTTGTCAATATGTCGAAACCTTTCGGACAACTGACCAGGAACGCACGATGTCAATTCGATTATGAACAGCTCCTAAGGCACCTCTTGGTAGGGTTTCGTCTTCGAGAGGCCATTCATCCAACCGCAACCTTTCTACATTGGTACCTAAAGACAAATGGTACTAGGTTGAACTCTGCAATGTTACACGACCCTGTTCACTATTTTGACGAGCTATTGCACAATACGTTAACAGGCGAGTCCAGTGGTATAGAGAATTCTCTGTTTAAAATGCATGTCACCTTGCGTATTGGCTATGTTTGTGGTCAAGCTGTTAGTAATAGACAAACCAAAACTGACAAGGCTAGCCAAGTGCGATTTGCCTTCGGTATCTGGAAAGGACTCTACCCGTCTTTCCGTGACGACCAAACTATCCCATGTCCAGTAATTACCGAATAGGAAGAAATATTACCATTCCCTGATAACCTAGCATGTTAAATCTCTGCAGCATTCTAAGTCCATAAACGTTTATTTAGCAATCGAGACTAATCAGAAAACTGTCAACCAATCGAGAATTGGTATCCATCAGCGAACCTAGGAGATGTCCACAAGTCTTGAAGGAGAACGGTGATGCTGAAGTTTGTCACCATTTCATTGCTTGCCTTAATAATATCATTATTGGTCTCTTACCAATAACCAGTGGACCGATGAGCGAAATCTCACAGCGATCCTGGTAATTGCTATAGCTGTCATAAGTTAACCCAGGCTTGTGGTGAACGGTCTTTAGGGAATCCTGCATCAGCCGGTGTGGCCGGTCACTATTTCCTTCATCCCACACAGCGGCCAATATTTCAGTCCGTGCTTTACACTCCGGTCATATAGCTTGATTTGCTTACATTTCTTGCTTACGAATTGGCTGATTCGGTGGATAACGCATCCATCGTCTACGAACGCGGTGATTTGCACAAGAAGCCATGAGTAAATTGTGAAGGAGCTGCCATCTTGCCATACTCAAAATAAACGGATGTTTGTCCTCTGTTCAACCTTTTTTGCTTGTTGGCTAATGATCCAAATTAAAGAACATGTTAACAACCATGTAGTGGTTAAGAAGAATCACTTGATCACCTTAAGCAATCTGATAACTTTGAACCTCTGTTACCTTTCGATAGAACTAAGTGAAACAAAATAGCGTATACTTGTTTTTTATCTTTCTTGTTATTTCATTCTAATCGTCGTATTGACACGTAAGGGACACTTATTTTAAATTGAGGGATGTCTAGACAATCGCACTCTCGATATCTGAAAGGCATGATTATATAGCCACAGCGAAAAATCCAAAGGTTGAATTCAATTTTTTCTCTCTATTATCTCTTCCGAGTATCTTGATTTCAGGACGTTTATCGGTATAGTGTACACAGGTGGTGCATCCGCCTTTGATACTTCTGTACCGGTACATGTATATACAGTAGGCTGATATAAATTGTCTTGCACATTCTTCAAGATTCCTTTGAGTCTAATGACGTTATCTTTCTTCACATGTTATGAGAGAGGGTATCTTCCAAGAACAACAATGAAGAAGAAGTCGTGTATGAGAGGTATGCAAATTGCAATGTTACAAACGAAAACATGCCTGAAGGGTTGAAGGTAACACTCGTCTATCGAAGCACCATTGGGTTTTAAAGAGGTTTTTTAGCATTGTAGTCGTTTTTCTGTCTCGAGTAAATTTTTACAACATCCAAGAAAACTTGACGGATATCCTGTAAATTTTCTGTGATGCTTTGAGGCAGAGGTAAATGGTATACAGTGGTATAAATGATTGTGGACTAGAGCGTACAATTTATTCTTGTATACATACATGTACATGTATGAGAAAATTGCGCAAGTATAATCTCCGTAGTTTAATCAGTGTGAGCCAAATGACGATTCCTCAAAATGACAGTTCCTCCTGTCAGGCAACGAGGACAAAAACGGAAACCTTTAAAAAAAGTCCGGCAACATCTAACTACGACCCAATGGAATGCGGAAGTCATGTAATGTGGCAGAGCTTTGCGGTTTTTAATCATGCCTGTCGACCATTTGTGGTCCCGATTGTTCGCGCTGTGCACCGGTTATTCAAGAGCCGCCTGTGATTAAAGGTCCGTAGAAAATCCAACTATCAATTTCCTAACTTCCGCATTCCATTGCGTCGTAGTTAGATGTTGCCTAAGTTGTTAGATGTTGTTAGATGTTGACTTTAGCCTATGTGGATAATTTTTAAAATGCATCGAAATGTTTCTTTTGGAAGGCGTCGTATTGTTGTTGGTTCAATGCATATAGGGCCTACTCAATCCTGTCAGTACAGGCATCAATGGCGCATTTTTCACGTTACCAGCATTTGTCATCAACATCCTACAACTCAAAACACGGTAAGGTTAATTGGATATTTAATAACTGAGGTGCATTCGCTTGGGGGTAGGAATGGGGTTAAGTATTTCATGAAGCCACTCGGATCACCCAAGGTTTCTTAACAACAGCAAGATGCAGTTGAATTATTAATGCATCAATTGGCTATCCCTTACCTTGGTAATGGATTTCGTTGGCAAAGTTGGTGGAGTGCAGTGTGGCGGGTGAACCAAAATAATTCAGATTGGTTGCCTCAGGGGGTCGGAGAACGAGATACATGTACGTGCAAGACTGCAAACGTGTCAAGTTATGTGTCTGTCGCCAGTCTTAATTTTATTGTAGCCGGCAGAGGCAGATTCTCTTTGAATAAGTGGTCAAATCGAATCCGATCGAGTGCTACATGTATCTGTGTGTTTTTTTCTGGGGAGAGTACTCCAGCATCGGTAACCACTTCAACGACCGTTTTCTAATTACCAGGGCCGTATTTAGCTTTTTGGCCCGGGGTGGGGGTGGGGGTGGGGGTGGCAGAAGACCTTTTTTGCCCAAAATCAGCATAAAAATCACGTTTTTGGTTGGTTGGGGGAGGGGGCAACTGCCCCTGCTGCCCCCCCCCCCGCTAAATACGGCCCTGGTTCTGGACCTCTCGCGGTTCCAATTGTGGTGTAGTGGCTCGAGTCTCTGGCTAGCAGTCAGAAGGTCCCAGGTTCGATCCCCACTGCCCTCAATTGGCTCACCCCACCTAGATGTTCAAGGTGTACCTAAACGTAGCTGGCAGAGACGGTTTATGTGAATGTCTTGTCTAGTCCTGTGCGCTTCATGGCAGCCAGACTGTAATACTTCCGGGAAGTGGAGCTTGATCAGATTGCACGGGCCTATTGCTAGGGTAATTATATGAAGCGCTTTGAGATTGCACTGCAGTAAGTCGACGCTATATATAATATATAATAATAATAATAATAATATTTGTTGAATTATAGTGCCATTTTCTAAGCACTGTACAACATAAAACTGTAGTGATGACAGTAAACTAAAATGAAAGGATGGTCAGAATCAGAATAGAATTGGTGCCAGGATGGATTAACGTTTGTAAAAAAGTGTGTCTTGAGCTGCCGCCTGAAGGCCATCGTGTCAGGGATAGCCCGCATAAATGCCCACATTAACTTCTGCTGTCTACGAAAAACGTCGAAGAACAGAGAAGAACCTATTCGCTTGTCAACCTGACCATGTTCCTTTTTGTCGCCTTTAAACACACACACCTTACCATTGCTAACATTTGATTGCACGAGCAACCTTTAACCAGGCTTCTTACACTAATATCATATTCGTTTACAGTGTGTTGATCTTTACCCCAGCGTCCGTAGAGGCCGTGGCACCGGAGCAATAATCAAATGGATCTGAATGATCGATCACCAAGCGATGATTAAGTGATATCTAATTGTTTAAGCTTTGCACGGCGATCGTGCTTATCTTGGTTGACCACATCAAAATCTCTTTAAATCCTGTCCTTATGCATCAATATTGGATTTGCGGTCGGCTCAAATATTTGCTGACGATGAATTAGAAGGTTCTTATAGAAAAGGCGACGATTGTTTATCTATCTGTTCATCTTCTTCTTTCAATTCGTTATATTTACATTGATATTAGAGCATGGATTTAGGAGTGGTCAATCAACAATGGAATGTATTCAGGCGCAAGACCGTGGTAAAAGCAAAATAGGGACGCATATTTACACTCGTCCCCAGTGTTCAGTTCGTGTTTTAAAAAAAGTTAAAGTTAAAGTTGGGGTTTATAGTCTGATATCAACAACGGTAGAGGTGTCATCCGACTTTACAGTTTAACCCCAGTCTATCCTGAAACCTTTCAGTATAACTCAGATGAGCTGCTCATTCAGCGCTACAATCCGAGCATTTCCGACCGGTATCCATTTATACACCTGGGTGGAGAGAGGCCAGTGAGGCAAAGAGACTTGCCCAAAGTCTCACGCCCAGTGGGATTCGAACCAGGTGTAATTTATGAGAATGCCCCCCGTATGACAATGCCCGCTTTATTGTTCGGCGGACACTCAAATACAGGAAGACATGTTGATCAGTGCCTCCCCATTGTCATGTCGCGGCCTATTCCGTCAATCTTTTGTTGGGAGGCACTGGCAAACGGGGGGGGGGGGGCAGCGAAAAACATTACACCGGGACCCTCTGACCGCTAGTCGGAAGCCCGAACCACTGAACCACCGTGGCTCCAAACACTGGCATGATTGACGCCAAAAGTGAAGGATCATCAATAGACGGCGTTGTTTGACGAGGGATTCAATCATAAGCCATCATCACTGGTTTAAAGACGCCGTAACACACTTTGTGATTGGCTAAGGTACGTGTACAAAATGTACACTGTATATTCATACTCGCGGCAGGTTCCCAGTGGGATTCCCCGAATCGACGCTAACGCCGTCTATTAATGGTACTTTGAGGATCGTGTCATCTTGAAGCAGTTTCTGAGCGCGTTAAAGCTGAACTGCATGAACAAAAAGCCCCCATGCGACGAGCAAGAGAATTGCAAACGCCCTGCAAACACCTCAAACGAAGGGTCAGAACATGATAGACCCCACGAGGCCAGGTAGGGCGCCACTTTATTTGCCTTCGGGCAACAGAGCTGTCAACATCACTCCGGATACTTCTCACACTACTCAAAGAAAAAAAATTACATGTATAGTCATTTAGATGGAGTTTTAACTGTCAAACAATGAAAGCGTCGACCATGACAGTCAATATTACATGCAGATTGAACAAAGACTTTCATCGTTTTCGTTCGGGAGTCACATACTCACTGAACCCACGTCCTAAATGTGAGAGTACGGAATATAAAACTGGATAATGTTTTTGATGAATTGCTGAGGCATTAATATTTCGAATTAGATTTATTTTAATACAATTAATTCGATTGGAGACTTCAAGAAAGCCCTTATTAGAATTAATTCCATCGTCACGTCCAGTAGATAATATAGCTCAACTAAATTTCGTGGGTTTCATCTAAAGGGATTGTCATCTTAAGACCCACATGTATGAGAGTGCATCATTGTCGGCTATGTCTAATAGTCTGGAACAAAGCTAAAAGCAAATGCAATCAGCAAACAGTCAACGACAGTTGTCGGCGGGAGTGAAAAGACTTTGGTAACAGAAGATGATGAGAGAAATGTCCATCAATCGACCGGTATAATGGCCTACTTTATGTACGCTACGTTTTCCAGTAGAAACCTTTCGTTTGGCCATAAAGATGAACAAAGGTTTGATAATGTCTGAAAACCATATTACGTTATTCCCATCAAATGGCCAGTTGTGTTCCACATAACCCGGCGGTTTCATCCTCTCCTCAGCAACTGACGTCAGTGATGACATTCTCCTCATGTCGGTGTCCACATTACACTCACATCTGCACGATATTCACGTGATTTATTAATTTTTCATGAAATGTAATTCCCACGTGATTCGTGCCAAGCTGTTTTCATGATTTGCTTCTTACGAGGCCCTCCCTAAGGGGTAATGAAGTATCCGAGCTCAGCTGGCCATCAGTCGCCGATTCCCAACTGTATGAGCCCCATCGAACAAATTAGGTCTAAAAAATGGAACATTATCCAAGTAAAAGTAAGGAATTGCTTCGATATGCGTGTCATCTGTTCGTAAGGTCCGCGGAAAGTTTCTTCTAGGAATGTCAGGTTCATTTGTTCGCATCATTAGTTTCAGAACAACACTCCCAAGTAATAAGTCTTACCCTCGCAATTGTTTTTTTACTCATAGCAAATCTATGAATCGTGTGCTGCTGTAAAGACAGAGAATCAAGTCGACGCGCCGATCATTTTTTGCACGCAGGTGGTATACACTCTTAGAAAAAAAGGTTCTAAAAGGGTTCTTTGTTGCCACGGTGGGAGAACCGTCTAAAAGGGTTCTATATAGAACCCTGTATGTTCACAAAGAACCCTTAAAGATTACAATGTAGAACCCTAAGGGCCGTATTCTAGAAGCTACCTTAAGTGTAAGGTCGACCTTTAGCTATTGTTTGCAGGGTAGAATACAATAGATTAAGGTCGACCTTACAATTAAGGAAGCTTCTAGAATACGGCCCTAAGGCTCCAATTGGAACCTTTAAGGGTTCTTTATGGACCTATAGGGTTCTATATAGAACCCTTTTAGAGGGTTCTCCCACAGTGGCAGCGAAGAACCCTGTTAGGACCTTTTTTTCTAAGAGTGTACAGTGCCGCAATTTGGGAAAATCACCTTGGCATGAACATAGCCATAGACCCTTTCGAGGAAAATGGCGCCCGCTTCTTTACAAATTGTTACGGCTTTAATAATTTCTCTCAAATAACACTTCCGTTTCTGGACCTAAATACAACTGGCGTGATGGCTAATTTTTGAGATGGAATTTTGCCAATAACAATCATTTTCCTTGAAACCATCTTTGTCAGATTGACCTTTCTTTACTGTGTGTCATTTTCAGAGACGTGAATAAATTTTGTTACCCGGTATTCTCTTCGACTCCTTCCCACTCCTACCTCCTACTTCGATCAACAGGTGTCTTGTTCAATAATCTTGTAGTTTGTTGTGGCTGTGAACCAGATTGTTCGCTACTCATGCTAACATAAGTGGTACATGCGATTTCCAGGTGGAAATACAATAGAGATAGTGTACTAGATTGCACCCAGTAGGCAAGAAACAACGGGCAATTCCCATGTGGAAAAAGATGTAATTGCTACTGGGACAGGTACAACAAAGCAAATTGCTCATCGGAGTCTTGCAGCGTTGCAGGATTAAGTAGTGAGCTTCAGGTAAGTCTAACGTTGTAGAGCTCATCCAGCAGGCTGACCTCAAGCATTGATGACGCCTTTGCAAGAGTTTAAAGCGAATGGCTCGCGGGGTTTGTTTACATTTTTGGTGGTACCTTCCATAGAGAGTGAATCTAGCCTCCAGGCAAAGCCGTGCTCCAGCCATATGCAACACCTGTGCAAATATGCGCATGTAAACACTGGGGACGAGGTTCCATTAAAAATTTGTTAAAATGGGTTAATGACGTTTTCAAATTCAGTAGGTCAAGATGTACATTTTGTACTATTCCCATTGATTTTGAAGCGGCAGATTTTGCAGAATACGCCTCTGAAGTTTGGCTGTCTAATGCATTTCCCCTTAAACTAAAATCCTTCTTCTGCCTTTTTCTCAAAATGGTGCTTGATATCAATGACCAACTGTCATGGCGCCACAACAAACC
>NMRB01000367.1:220131-236044 GCA_002633025.1 Notospermus geniculatus | reverse complement strand
TCTCCTCAGCAACTGACGTCAGTGATGACATTCTCCTCATGTCGGTGTCCACATTACACTCACATCTGCACGATATTCACGTGATTTATTAATTTTTCATGAAATGTAATTCCCACGTGATTCGTGCCAAGCTGTTTTCATGATTTGCTTCTTACGAGGCCCTCCCTAAGGGGTAATGAAGTATCCGAGCTCAGCTGGCCATCAGTCGCCGATTCCCAACTGTATGAGCCCCATCGAACAAATTAGGTCTAAAAAATGGAACATTATCCAAGTAAAAGTAAGGAATTGCTTCGATATGCGTGTCATCTGTTCGTAAGGTCCGCTGAAAGTTTCTTCTAGGAATGTCAGGTTCATTTGTTCGCATCATTAGTTTCAGAACAACACTCCCAAGTAATAAGTCTTACCCTCGCAATTGTTTTTTTACACAAAGCAAATCTATGAATCGTGTGCTGCCGTGAAGACAGAGAATCAAGTCGACGCGCCGATCATTTTTTTGCACGTAGGTGGTATACACTCTTAGAAAAAAAGGTTCTAAAAGGGTTCTTTGTTGCCAAGGTGGGAGAACCCTCTAAAAGGGTTCTATATAGAACCCTGTATGTCCACAAAGAGGTTCGCAATTTGGGAAAATCAGCCTGGCATGAACACAGCTATAGACCCTTTCGAGGAAAATGGCGCCCGTTTTTTTACAAAAATCTGTGGCTTAATTTCTCTCATATGACACTTCCGTTTCTGGACCTGCAGATTTCACTTCGGAAACCATGAACAGATCAGTGCATGTAGCAGACAACTGGCGTGAATAATATGGCTAATTTTTGAGATGGAATTTTGCGAGCAGTACATGTACATGTGTTTGCAAAAAAGCGAAAACAATAACAATAGGGCGATCATTTTCCTTGAAACCATCTTTGTCAGATTGGCCTTTCTTTTATTTACTTTGTGTCATTTTCAGAGACGTGAATAAATTTTGTTACCCGGTATTCTCTTCGACTCCTTCCCGCTCCTACTTCCTACTTCGATCAACAGGTGTCTTGTTCAATAATCTTGTAGTTTGTTGTGGCTGTGAACCAGATTGTTCGCTACTCATGCTAACATAAGTGGTGCATGCGATTTCCAGGTGGAAGTACAATAGAGATAGTGTACTAGATTGCACCCAGTAGGCAGGAAACAACGGGCAATTCCCACGTAGAAAAAGATGTAATTGCTACTGGGACAGGTACAACAAAGCAAATTGCTCATCGGAGTCTTGCAGCGTTGCAGGATTAAGTAGTGAGCTTCAGGTAAGTCTAACGTTGTAGAGCTCATCCAGCAGGCTGACCTCACGCATTGATGACGCCTTTGCAAGAGTTTAATTCCGAATGGGGCTATTCTGTTCGACCTGTCACTACTTAATTACAATAGTCTCAGAAAAAAATATCAATTGTTTCTTCTTCTTCTTGGCACGATTTAAAACAAATATGATGATGTGAAGGAACTAATACAAGTTGCTTTCCAGGCTCGAAATTACGGTGGCTGGGAAAGGAAATCACATGATTTTTGTCCAGTTATCTCGACCGATCGACTTTTTGTCTCGGTCGATCGTCTTTTTATCTCCATCGATCGACTTTTTGGGCCGTATTCTAGAAGCTTCCTTAAGTGTAAGGTCGACCTTTAGCTATTGTTTGCAGGGTAGAATACAAAAGATTAAGGTCGACCTTACACTTAAGGAAGCTTCTAGAATACGGCCCTTTATCTCCGTAGGAAATACACCTGAAACCCTCAGTGGTGAGCCTGGAGTCACTGTCGAGAAGTGATTCGTTCCGTGTAATCACCCAATGGTGACAGCCAAGTCGAACAGGTGTAACACTTTACCTTTTCGCCTAGTATCACTTTCTTAACATTTTACACTTTCTTGCAAAGAGCTGTGATTCGGTTTTGTTGCTTGTACTAAAGATTAGATATGTCCATCACTATGAATTAACTATTCAACACGAAACACTTTGTGTTCGCGTGCAACCTGAAGCAATTGGTTTGTAGAAAGTTTCAGCCGTGAAGTTACGTTTTAGCTCAGCATGATTTGTTATTCAAAAGTTTCTTCTCGCGAGCAAGTGAAAAGAAGCCACGAAGGAGTCCATTAGCTGTGGCACGCAATACGGTTTCATGACGTTCCAGACACAAGTGGCAACGCCTTCACACCTAGACTAATTGCCTGATTTTCGAATCACAAGCTAAAAGTTATCAAAGGTGGAAAGAAACGTCGTATTTTATTAAAAGGATGTATTTGTCTATTAAATCAGGTCGAGGAGTGGTGGTTAACGGTTTGGTATTTCACTGGGGGATGCGGAATCTGAAGGAACGTTTCCAGATTACTTAGAATATCCCTCTCGTAATGATATATTGCGTCAAATAAGCAAAGCAAAGTCCTTGGAGTGGTCCAGCAGAAGCGTTTAGGTTTGTAATAGCTAGTTTGAACCATGAATGTGTAGTGCCAACACTTGTTTATGATAAGAAGTGGAAGATAAAATAGCTAACCTAAGTATATGTTGAGGAGAAAGTCAGGTGCCAAGATGGTTTTGTAAGAGTAAGTGTGTTTAGTTTCAGCTCAAAATGCTTGAATCGTTTATGAGTGGGTTCCTTCGATAAACATTCATGAATATACGTAATAAAAGTGACTTTCAATTCTTGCTATCCCCAACAGATGAATATCTTTGACAGGCCTTCGCTGCACAACAGCAAACTTGAAATCAATCCACATCATAATAAATGACCAGGTGCTGGCAAGGTGTAACATCATGGTCATTTTGTTACCAGTTTCTTCTTGTTTCTACATGTATGCTGGCAAGCATGGTGTCTAATTTTGCAGCAAAATATTAGCTCTCTTTTGCAGGTGTATATGATTTATAGGTAAGTCGGTGCACCTGTATACCTCATTCTTATGTTTCAACACCAGAAGAGTTTTACCGTTCATAACCAAGTGGAATAAGTTGCCGATATCTACGTGGAGACCAAGTACATTTCCCCCAATTTTTGTCAAATAATTTCATGGGAGGAAGACGAAGCAGCGCCATAAGCTAACTGTTACCTTTTAATTCCATTTTGGTCAGTTTATAGGTAACAGGTGATAGAAAAACAACTAACAATGTTGGATAGTGCATTGACCACGTACATCCGGCTTGTTCTTCAACATAACTTAGAATGTACAGAAATGAAATACTAATAAACTGAACAATCAAATGTCAGAGGATTTGTACTCTTTGACGAAAAGAAGTAATGTTTTATGCAAGAGGTTTACATGTATATATTTTTATCACCAGCCATTGCCAAAGGGATCCTTCAAATTCCATCTCATGTCGGAGTAATCGAAAATGCCGGCAGCATGAACAACAACGAGAAGATTATGATTCTAAAGCGGCTGATCTACATACAATATTATTGCACAATTATATGAGGATCAAAATGGGCAATATCATTGCCAATCTTTCTTCTACCCACCGTGCAAGAAGCACATTTGGGCCCCACATTGTGCAATGTGTTGCACGTGGATGGGCCGCCTAAGGCATGTGTTGTGTGATCTATAGCGGCCCATACACGTGCAATATTATTGCACTGTATGAGGATCAACATTATTGTGCAATAATATTGGATGATAGGCCTCAACAGTCGTTCTGTGAAAAATAATTGATCACCAGATGAATTATAATTTAGCGTAGTGGATATAAATAGAAAATGTGTATGTAAGAAAAAGGTACAAACTTACTTATGAAACAGGTAGTAATAGAATGGTATGTTGGTTTGCCATAAACACAAAACCGATTGCTGATAGCTTTACTGCTTAACTGCTCAACAAAGATAACACATCGTGGGTGTCAATGGTGTCGGCGTGGAAAGTTGGCATGTACAAGTCCGTGCCTATGGTTAGTACCAAACATTCCCACCGGTTCCTCGACGGAGGTACTTTGAAATACACTTTTTACTCATTGTTGTGATGCCTACATGTAATTCTTAATTTGCAGCAGTTATGTACGTAGGTATGTGGCAAAAAATTCTGATGTATGGTGTTCGTNTTTTGCTGCCTTGTCTGGGATCCCTTTGTACCTTCCTTGACGTTTACATCGGAATTTCAATGATAATGTAGGTGAGAAGGCCTACACCTGATAACATAGTCTAGAAACGTACTGACTCATTGAGAAAGTGAGTACGATACGATAAGATAGTGTTCATGTACATTGTACGTTAACGCAGATCATTTTTGACAAAGGAGAACATAAAAATCGTTCAAACGTTTGTTTACAAGGAAGTACACGAGTCGAGAGGTACAGCGGGAGTGAACAGCATTTTTTGCTTTGGAAGGTGTAGTTAATGGCTACTCATGTCATTGACTGTTCAGTGTTGAATGAATATTTTTTTTCGTCAGGAAGGTGACAAAAATATTGAATGAGAGATGAGGCCCAAGTATGGTATTTTATAACTTTGCGGACAATGGGTGGTATTCATAAAGTCTAGCAAATGCTTTTGCTTAAAACTTACACAGGGAGGTGTATTACAAATGTACTACAAATGTCAAGTAAAAGCATATTGCTAGACTTTATGAATACCACCCATTATCTGGCGTGGAGGAAGCAGGGAAAACCTGCGGCGCTGTCAGGGATTTGTGATGCGCTAAGGGTATTAGTAGATATACATGTAGGCTTGCTACTGATAAAGTGGGGGCGTATTCATAAAACCTTGCTAGTTGCTCACTTAATTACCCAGTTTCTACCCAGTTTGTACACCACGAGAATATCGGCCCTTGGGCCATATTTTATGAAGCCTTCGCAACTTTGCTTGCACGCAAATCTATAAGGCAGTACGTGAACAATAGCGCATGTGCAGCCAAACAACAGACTTGCGTGGACGCAAAGTTGCGAAGGCTATTACTGGTGATATTGATATCTTCTGCCGTGAATATGACTGAAAAAAGGGCAACATTGTACAGTGCAGCCAGGCATGCAATGAGGAAATGTACTTCCATAGCTTGTCAGACCAAATCTGCAGGATTCGCTTCAGTATGCTTCTCTAAATAGCTCATGTGCCAGCCATTTCCGATTATTGTCAATCAAAATAACCTGGTCGCTGATATACATGGATCTAAGCTATCTATGATATGATCAACAGGAAGTGATCTACGATCATGCATCAATCAAACACTGTATTTCAGGTCGATGCTTTTTTTCAAAAGAAAGTTCTGACAAGGACCACTGCTGTAGCCATAATGCTGTAAAATGATGGACCAACTAATGGTAGAATGGCCTTTTCTATGGCTACACAATTAGAAAGGTCATATAATAATAAGGGGTTTCTAAGGTGAACGACATAGCTTCCTACCGGACTCGAACCCACGGGGCATCGCACTAGGCATACTCTACACTGACTTATCTGTCCCATTCCTGAACTCGGAAAAAATGACTAAATCCGAAGTTGCAGATAATGGGGTGGGGGTATGGTCAGAAACAGTAATGTCCTGTCCACTTACTTGTCCCACTCCCGAGCCTGGCAAAGAATGACAGCGTGCGATATCTTCAACTTAGGATTTGGTCATTTTTTCCGAGTTCAGGAATGGGACAGGTAAGTGGGAGTTTAGAGTACCCTCGCATTAGGCATCAATCGCCAGCACTCAGGGGCAGTACGCCTTTAACCATTTAACCTTTAACCTTTAGCCAAATCCCCATGAAGGAAGGCAAATTCACCGGGCAAATTCAAGAACAGTGTGCACCTTTCGACTTTGGAAGGTCAACATCATCCAACATCTGTTGTCCTAACAGTAGGCCTACCGAATACATCGGTACGGAAGAGATGATCGTCGACAGTGAATTACGTGTAAGATGTGATCAAAAATACTATTTTTGATGTGATCAAAGACAAAACCTTGATCTATGAGAGGCGTAAAATTTCACTGACATCACTAATAGCGCAGAATCTCATCAAGATTTTTTAATAACCGATAAGAAATTTGAAAAACTGAAACGACCTGCTTTGTTTGCTTTTATATTCCTTGAGACTTCAAAATGACGCCTCATTCATGTCATTCATTTTCATCAGTCTACTGCTTTTGATGGATATTCCATATAGCGCCTGATATTATTCTGACCTCATGCCTTGATTGTCTATTGTACGTTTTTTATATTGCCATAGAAAATCACATTCCCGCTTCACGCAAACCAACGCGATGTCGGGGGAGAAATTTAATATCAGGTTTATAAAGTCATTTGGGTCTTGTTTCATCAGAAAACGTCGCCCCTCGGTGGCATTTGATGTAAAATTAATTCCATTCCGTTTTACGTGCCCATTGGGACATTTTCTGTGGTATTTGTATGGCAGACGAGACGCCATTCTTCACTTTGACATCATTAAGCGCTGATTATAATCCAAGCAAAGAAGAATAAGGGATCTCTTGGTCTCGCATTTACATCTGACAGAGCTGACCGTCAGCGAGCACTTCGTCTCTGCAGTTTTACAAAGAAAACTGATAAAAAATTCTTTCTTTGTTCAAACAGAAAGCAAAACAGACTGTTTCCGTGCTGCAGTTTAAGTATAGATTCTTATGTGGCTGACTGCATCACATGAAATAAAATATTCTTTCAACAACAACCAGGTAGGCTTCTTGCAAGCTTTCCCTTCTCACGACTGGTTGTAACACCATCGCCATCTTTCTGGCGTCGAAGGAATGGCTTGCAGTGATTTTGTTGATCTATCGACGGGAGTAATGGGGATGGAGGGCAGCACACCGAAACCAGGTCCTAAACAATGGACGCCTTTTCTGTGGGATATTAAGGGTGATGTAAAGTTACTCGAAATCTCGAATTTTTTATGCAAAAAATCTGACTAACTGTACTAAAAAATGGTAAAATAATGCTCGGGGCCCTCGGGAACCGTCATAAGAAGGTGCCCCGAGCCTTATTTTCTCAATTCAGTGTGCAGTTAGTCAGATTTTTTGCGTCAAAAATTCGAAATTTCGAGTCACTTTTCATAACCCTTAATCAAGTCCGGGATGTCAGTTTCATTTCAATACATGTAGTTTTAACCACCAGTGACACCTATTGAGGCAGCGGGCTATGGTCCCTGTAGTGTATTCCGTCATCTCTATACTGTTTCTTTTTCGAGACGTCTTTGCACCAATGCAATAGGAGCTGTCAATCAGTTGACCAATAGGAGCCACTACGGACCAACTCTATGCCTAGTGGACCCATTCATGTTTGACTGAGCACCAATGAGGATAATTTTTTTCTATTGTATATTGTCCGCTAAGAACTTTGCTGCCGTCTTTTGGCGATAAGCACGGCTGACTTCTCCTATTCGATATGCTACTTGATGTCACTGACCAATGGTCAACCGAAGCTCCATCGAACTCCGTTCGATTGCTTCGCAGATTCCATGCACACCAAGGTTTATGGCAAGCCGTTTGTCCAGTTATTGGAAAAACATACTTTTTTTCGTAAAAAACTTACCCGGATAAACTAAGATTTTCTCTCCATTACCTATAGTACGTTTTCTGAAGAAAATCCTACAGTCGCTGCTGAAACTTGTATTCGGAGGCCATAAATCCATCAAAAATTGCCGAAACATAATTTTTCTCTCAAAACCTACTTTTTCTAGAGAAAATCATGGATTCGGACCCGAATTCTATTTTATCTCCTACTGAATATAAGATTCGGCTGCCGAAACATGGTTTGGGGAGAAAAACCATATTTATCTGAAGAGAGTTAAAGAATGCGGAGAGTTAAAGAATGTTAAAGAATGCATATCAAGGAGCAGTCAGCAGCGTGTATTCCTATTGCCAAAAGATGGCAGCAGAGCTCTAGCGGACCAATATACACAGGAAAATCCACGTACATGTAATTGGTGCTCGATCAAGAATGAATGGGTCCGCTATATGCATTGAATTGGGCCGTAGTGACACCTATTGGTCAACTCAGTGAGAGCTGCTTTTGTCATTCTGAAGAAATCAGTTCCTCTTACATGTCTTCGCATCGCTCCCAAGCTATCGTTGGGTATCGGAAATCTACGTCGGTAAAGTGGTTTGCTACCAGCACATACATCTAGGCT
This sequence comes from Notospermus geniculatus, assembly GCA_002633025.1. Lineage (NCBI taxonomy): Eukaryota > Metazoa > Nemertea > Pilidiophora > Heteronemertea > Lineidae > Notospermus > Notospermus geniculatus. The sequence goes on along the minus strand of NMRB01000367.1, from coordinate 227,986 downwards.
ACTGTTTGATTTAGGCTGTTATAGTGTACCCCGAATTCTTTATGATTGCTACATGTATTTCGTACTTGCAGATATGTTTTCGACAACTGATTTAGGAGGCTACATATTCAGAAGTAAATCTTAGCAACCAACCGACTCTTTTTGTTTTTCCTCTTGTCTGATTTCGGCCAGGCGATTATACGATGTTGTCCATCGCTAAAAAATTGGTGACCGTCATTTACATAAGTGGGAACTTTGAGAACGAACCGTAAGCGCGAATCTGTTCTCTTCTCCACAGGTAAAGGCCAACTAGGCCTACGTATGTTCGGGCAACCCCTCCTGATGTCAAAGGTACCAGTATACACATTTAATACCGTGCCTACTATATCACTGCTCTTCTTCAATATATTACAACCGACGCATACAAGGGCCTCGAAAACAACAAAATGGTTCCCAACGAGATATGCCCTTTCACTTAGCGTGAATCCCTGTTTTGTACGTAACACGTTTGTAAATTTCTTATACTTGCTGCCCTCTTCAAATACAGCAATACTGAAGACACCCCTTGCTTCAAAATTAAATCTGAATAAATCGCCGTTCTCGCCGAAATAATGATTGTCTACCAAGTTCGCCGAAATTGTACGAGGCGAATAACTCACGTCGTCTTCTTGAAGAAAGCTATATTTTACACCGGGTAAAACCCTGATTAGTTCTAGTGTCAGAATAAAACCCATGTCTCTAATTCTGTACACCTTGTACCGAGATTCAGTCCTCACTTTTGCCGAATTCTCGCGGTGTACGTGAGCACGAATGTACGTATTTTCTAATAATGCAATATCGTTCTGAACGATTATCTTCAACTTTTTGAAACTATACCCGCGACCTTTGTTTCCTTTGAATTTATCATATGGTGAAATAAGTTTTCGACGATTGTGCCCCGTCAGGTCAAAGACAATGCAACGTGTAGCTGACCAATCAGTCAGCAAGTTGTGGCAGATTCCAACCACGCCATTTCCATAATCACCAGCGATATAAACAAGATCCAAAATTTGATAGTTATAAACTAATTCATAACAGGCACCTTTCCTTGTATACACGTAGACGTTCATTGGGTTTCCTAGCGTCGTCGGGTATAATATGAACCCTAGAAATGCTTTTGATTTTCTGTGATAATGCCACGTGCACAATGGTTTGGAAAAATCACCTTTGATTTTAACAGCGATTCTCTCTTTGAACACACCCGGCTGTTGCGATGAGAAAGTAAAAACATTCCTGATCGCAAAAAAGGTTAAGGTATCGAAAAATTAAAAAGATGGTTGAGTAAAGCTTACCGCACACGAGGATGCAACGGGCGATTTTTATCACCTGGGCCACGGTCATCGCCACCGGACCCTTCCTCTGCTGGGCAACAATTCCCATCAACACTTTTCTCGCCTGCTGTGGTGCAAGCTAAAGGAATGATACGACACTTCACAGATGGCAGCGCTGTCTGTGTTATGACGTCATCACCGAAATGCCGTGGGGTGCCACCTGGAACGTCATTAGACTGGTCCTACGTCGTCAAGCCGCTCCGCTAATTCGTATTTAGTGGAGCTGCTCTAGGACAGGGAACCTGTCTATAACGCCACTACCGGTATTTCAGTCAAAGCACTTTTAGTTTTGGTTGGAACACTCGGAAACTAATTTGGTCATGTCAAAACGGAATAAAAGTTCGTATTTTTCAACGTTTCGACACGAACAGGACAACATCTGTGAACTGAGTCGTGGGCGGCGCGATTCCGAGTAAAAATTTGGAAGGATAAAGATTTTGAAAAAGTTTTGAAATTTCAAACTAGCAATACCACCTTTCTCACCCAATGTTGAGTCCACATTCTTGCTGGTGCACTACAGGGTCTTATTCCTTCTTGAAATTGACAGACGTCATCTGAGCTTTCCAACGAAACGAAAAAGCCTTGACATTCGGTCTGAATCAAACAAAACATACCGCACAGAATGGCGGATCCCCTGGTCCTGGAGTTTATTTTTCCACTATCAAAATGAAGCTCGAAAAAGACAGCTGAGAGATGTAAAGATGCCATGCCGTCTGATGGGCCACAGAAAATCAGCAGCTGACTCCAATAAAGTCTTCTTTTTTATACCCGAATCTCGTAAAAAAAATTTACAAACAGTATTAAAATATACATTTTAAATGCTAAAATTGTATAGAAACCCTACCACAAAAGTATTCACAGGAAAGAACTTACTGAGAGCTTTTCAATGAATACCTTTATGTGACGGACTTCGAGCGCCTTCCATGCCTTTTCCATCATCTTCACATCTTCGGCAGGAAATGGGTTATTAGTCTCGCGCAGCCAGCCATTTTGTTCACAAAACTGCTACACACTTAGCATTTTGGTTCCCGAAGCCACCGCTGGGGCTAGATGGCTTTGGTATTGGCTGGCTGCCATCAAAAATATAGATAAGAGAATCCTCTAATTTCTATTGCTGCCTTTTTATTGCTGGCGTCATTTTTGGGATTCCATTTTCCCGTAAAATTTCATTCTTCCCGATCTAATAAAACCGCGATCATATTGAACTTCTGTTACACATCTGCAACACGTACACATTCACAAACATTCACATGACGATATAGATCCGCGATAACTTTTATGCCGCCAAGAGAGCAGCCAATACCGCAGCCCTCCAGCCCTAGCGGCGGCTTCGGGAACCAAAATGCACACTGCGGATCCCCATATTCGAAAGAGCAGCTGGGTGACCGAGACTAACGGGTTATACTTGTATTGAATAGTGACATAGTGCATCCTATCTAAATTAGCAATCTCCAACGCAGAGGTCAGGCGGTTTCACCTTGCAAACCAAAAACACGGAACGCCACGGAAGACCATAATGAACTGGAAATTATTGAACAGTAGGAGCAGTCAGCCGCGCGTATTGCCAAAAGGCGGCAGCAAAGTTCGAGCGGACCAATACACAGGAAAATCTACGTGATTGGCGCTTGATGAAGAATGAATGAGTCCACTATATACATTGGATTGGGCGGTAGTGACACCTGTTGGCCAACTCACTGACAGCTCCTATTGTGTTTTTGGCAGAAGTTTGAAATTTGGCCAAAATGTCATGGTTTTTTATATTCACTTGTTCCGATTGAAACTGGTATTGTTTTGAAACCAATCTGTTTTTGACACATAAAAAGAGATTAGGTTCAAAAAAATACCGATTTCAATCCGAACAAGTGAGTATTAAGATGAAATGGTCCATGGACCAGGGCTGGAGCTGGCCATTACTTTTTTTAGTCAAAGTAAAGAAAATCCACTGTTGAACAATAGGCCCTATTGTTCAGGGTTCAATAGGTTCCTTACTTTGGCTAAAAAAAGGAATGGCCACCTCAAGCCCTGATGGACCATGTGCTCACCTGGGTGAATTACCAGTAGAACAAATGACAAATGTTAAATAGAAATGTTCCAGGGCAAGCCATGACTTCCTGGTTAATACGATTATGGTCAAAATTTCAAGGTCAAAACATTCTCGTTTGAGTAATTTATGACATATGTACCAGCCCATTTTCCAAATGGCCGTCTGGTAACCATATATTTGCGGTCCAATTGGGCGAAAATTTGCACGTAGAGGGTAGGCCTATACCTAGATACATGATCACACCAAGTTAGAAGATACTAGGTCAAATAGCCACAAAACGTGCGGCCACCAAATTAATGGCAAAACTTTGACCTCTGTGACCTTGAAAAACAGGTCAAATGAAAAAACCATTACATACCTCATGTATACTCATTAGATGCACGATGATGAAATTTTGGAGACGATCCAGTCGTTATAGGAAATATTGGACTTTGAGTTTTCGTTGTGGCCAAGCCGAGAATCGAATCGGACCGAAACTTGGTGTCATATACGTACCAAGTTTCAGGTCAATAGCCCAAACGTACCAACAAATGGCAAAATTTCGAACTTTGACCTCTGTGACCTTGGAAAGTACGTCAAATCAAAAACCCGTTATATATTTCATGTACCCTTATTACATTAGAAACACCTGTGATAAAAATTTGGAGGTGATCCATCCATTAGTTCAGGAGTTACTGCACTTTTTGTGTTTTTGACCACCTGGTGGCCAAGCCAAGAATCCAATCGCACCGAAACTTGGTGTCATAGATCATCTGACCTAGGGGTATATATGTACCAAGTTTCAGATCAATAGCCCTAGCGGTTACGAAACGTGCCCTGCTAACGGACGACGACGACGGACGCTCCACCACAACAATAGCTCACCCCAGATGAGCTAAAAACATGATATGTTGGCCAAATTTCAAATTTTCGCCAAAAGACAGGTAATACATGTAATTTCCAGCTTTATTGGCCCTAGATTATGTTTATGAAAAGGAAACGTGGTTACGAAAAATATTCAGTGAAATATGCCCGGAAAATTAGGTGGGCATTTACTTTTGACAAAGGGTGTAAATTAGTTTCACTCGCCGCCGTCTTGGATCGCGCCCAAGGAATTCCCTCTTGTTCCTTCTTGCAGGAAGTTGGACAAGAAGATTTTATTCAAAATGCTTCACTCCAGGTTTTAACAGAGGAAGTTCAGGTATATGCAACCATGGCTGGCTTTAAATCTCCTGGCAATTCCATACACAGCAACCAAGTGATGGGCCGCAATTGCAACACATTTGTTGATCACAATCGGAGGGGGACTCCGGCCGTCTGACTCACAAGTTTGGGGCCAACCGTATGCTATAACGAAAATCGCTTATCTCTACCTACTAATAAAACCCCTCCCGTAGTTGCAAGCCGCTATCCACGGTACGTTACCCCGGTCGTTACCCGCGCTAGTTTAGTGGGTATATATACCTATGGGCAACTGAACACTGGGGACGAGTATACTACCGAGCTAAGTGCACCTCGAAGCCGGGTCACCCGTCATTTCTAGGGGACAAACCACAAGGGAAACTTGACCATCACCTTCAATATAAAAATCTTACGCCAACGTTGAAGCTAACACATTCAAGTTGGAACTGATCCGAGAACTGAACCTCCGAAAATAACAACCGAAGTGGCCCTAAGAGAACCCATAGGAATGCCCTCATGACAACAAAGGAATGCCCTCACGATGACGTCGAGAGACGCCACTGCCTTCGAATGCTAAAGCCCCCGTCACATACCCACTCCGAGGCCCGTACGGCGAGTAAACACAGAAGATTCCCCCTGATCCCCGGGGAATGAAAACCGTAGAAATGAAAATGAACATGAAAATGAAAATGAAAATCGTAATGGACCCGCACTGTCTCGAAAATCCACGGCAAGCCGCTAGGTTGGGAAAATCGTACGGGGCCCGGTGGATATGTGACGGGGGCTTAAGCAAGCTGGTCGGTTTCGTCGTATCAAGGGCCTCCTCCTGAACGCTTCAGCATATGGAGCGCATTGCACTCTTCAAATCTCACTGTCGAATCGTAATTCACTCTGTCACAGTCTTAAACCACTTGCCTGGGGACGATTGGGGGACATTCGTAGCTGGTCGAGTAGAACATACGAGCTGACGAAAAAGAAGACATCATCGACCGAAGCGTTGACACTCATTGGGAAATATATTTTTATGTATTTAACTTAGTACTGGCGGGAAGAAAATGAATTGTAAGGACGGCTCTCTTTTCTCGATGTCTCCAAGATTCAGTATGATACAAATAATCAATAGTTCTACATCACTGATTTCCTTGGAAAAACATGAATCTCATAATTGACCATTCGGAAACGTTGAAAAAAGTCATCAATATCGAACGAAGTGCCTTTCACATTTTGATGAAGTTCGCCGGTGTAATAGAAACTAATGCCCCGATATGTGATGTCCCCTAACAATAAATTTACGGAGCGACGCCATTCAATTTTACTCAAGCCGGGAGATCATGACCCTTAATCCAGTAACAAACAACGCCATGGGCATCAGGAAGACGATACATTAGATTCTATCCCACCTGTGCTGTTCTTTCACCACTGACGAGGAACCGTGTGTTTCCATGGATGAATCTAGGCTTATAGGATGGGGTCGTCCGAACTGACGATTCAATTTGAAATTTTTCGATAAAAAGGAGGAACTGACTCCTTCGGATGTGGAGAGAAAGAATGCGTATCAATTGTCATCCTGAAGAAATCAGTTCCTCTTAGCATCGCTCCCAAGGTCGCACGCATAATCTAACTACATGTATTATGATGTACCCATTTTCCATACATAGCGTGTAGGCTCTTTGGCCTATATGCCTTCTTGGGCAAAAAGCCCGCGCATTTAGGCGTATAGATTGTCGTAAGCTCAATCAGGCAGAATGGCTGCACAATAACATGGAATGTGTGAATTCAAATTTCACTCTTTTTTGTCGATTATCGAAAATCTATGGGCCGTATTTACGAAGCGCGATTAGGCCAACACGCGCGTAACTTCATAGTTATTCAGGTTAAGGGCCTAGAAAACCATTGTCTTGCTATTGTACGCTGCTTCATCGGCAGCGTTTACACGTAGGATAATCACCCGTGGTTAACTTTCGTTTGTCTAGCTGTAGGAGGACAAAAGAAAAATTTAAACAACCTACAGGCCTTGTTTAGAGTTATTCAACTCTTTTCTTCGAGCCTCATGCACGTAAACGCAGGAATGTCAACCGCGTGTGGTTATCCTGTGGGTAAATACTGCCGATCAAGGAGCGTACAAGGTAGTAACACAATGGTTTTCTAGGCCCTTAACAGGAATAACTATAAATTTACACGCGTGTTGGCCTAATCGCGCTTCGTAAATACGGCCCTATATGTCGCTAAAGTAGTTTATTTTGTATTTTGCTACTAACATAATTTTATTTGCTGTTAAAATAGCGCCTACAGTTCCCGAGTTCTTTACAAGTGCTCATTTCGTACTTGCAGATATGTTTTCGACAACTGGTATAGGAGGCTCCATATTCAAAAGTAAATCATTGCTACCAACGGATTTTGTTTGTTTTTCCTCTGGTCTGATTTCGGCCAGGCCATTATACGATATTGTCCATCGCTGAAAATTTCGTAATCGTCGTTTTATTACAGAAGTGGGAAGTTTGAGAACGAACCGTAAGCGCGAATCTGTTCTCTTGTTCACCTGTAAAGGCCAAGTAGGCCTGTATGAGGTCGGGCAACCCCTCTTGGTGTCAAAGGTACCAGTATACACATCCAATACCGTGCCTGCTCTATCACTGCTCTCCCTCGATATCTTACAACCGACGCATACAAGGGCCTCGAAAGCAACAAAATGGTTCCCAACGAGATGCGCCCTTTTACTTTGAGTGAATCCCTGTTTTGTATGTATCACGTTTGTAAAGTTCTTATACATGCTGCTCTCTTCATATACAGCAATACTGAAGACACCCAATGGTTCGAAATTAAATATGAATAAATCGCCATTCTCGTCAAAATAATGATTGTCTACCAACGCCGAAATTGAACGAGGCGAATAACTCAAGTCGTCTTCTTGAAGAAAGCTATATTTTACACCGGGTAGAACCCTGACTTGTTCTAGTGTCAGAATAAAACCCATGTCTCTAATTCTGTACACCTTGTACCGAGATTCAGTCCTCACTTTTGCCGAATTCTCGCGGTGTAGGCCTACGTGAGCACGAATGTACGTATTTTCTAATAATGCAATATCGTTCTGAACGATTATCTTCAACTTTTTGAAAATTGACCCGCGACCTTTGGTTCCCTTGAGTTTATCATATGGTGAAAGAAGTTTTCGACGATTGTGCCCTGTCAGGTCAAAGACAATGTAGCGGACCAATCAATCAGCAAGTTGTGGCAGATTCCAATCACGCCATTTCCATAATCACCAGCGATATAAACAAGATCCAAAATTTGATAGTTATAA
>NMRB01000367.1:199117-219403 GCA_002633025.1 Notospermus geniculatus | reverse complement strand
TAAACTGACGAACATCAAGAATGTTTATTTCGGTGCCTGTTGTTGCAGTTGTCGCCACAGGGGTTCTTCAAAAATCACTCACTGAATAAGGGCCTTCAAACCACATCAAGTTAAAGCCAAGAGCACACGGTACGACAAGTGAAGAACATGAGTCGCTTGAATGGCTTCTTCTGCACTAAAGTGGGCCAATAATGCTTTCGGCCCTGATGGAAAATCAAAAAGGGACCGTATGCATAAAACATCTTAAAGATAATATATCACGACTTCATTGTTTAGATTTAATGTTTGTAAACATGGATGTTTACATTATGTTATTTTGGACTTTTGGGACATGTCAACCCACCAAATTGAATATTTTCAGTATCAAAAGAATTTCTAGAGGGGCATGCCACCAACAAATTACTCATAAGACAAAGAAAGACGAGACATAAACAAACAAAATGTAAATAAACAGTGATTTTCGTGGGAAATTTTACACTTAAAGATGTTTTATGCATACGGCCCCTGGTGTGCAATGTAAGTTGGCGATAAACATAGCGAGGTTGCGCAGTTTTCCGACTCCGACTTCAACTACGAGAACGAATTGCAGTCCGCTGTGGACATCCTTGATAAAAACGATTTGATAGACGTTTGCAAGTCGTAAAATGCCATAACTTTGTGGCAGAATAATTTTGACTCGTAATCGGAGGTGCGCATAAATTGCAAATATCGTAGTCGTCATAGTCGTGTCTCAAAGTCGTAACGACTAGGATTAAGACTTCAATATTCATTATTTATCCGCACTTCCAATTTATTAGGCCAATTTTTTCTGCCTTCAATTTACGGTGTTTGACGAAATGAAAACTTCTATCACATCGTTTTTATCAAGGATGTCCACAGCGGACTGCAATTCATTCTCGTCGTTGAAGTCGGAGTCGGAGTCGGAAAACTGCGCAACCTCTCTGATCGCCAAGCAATAATGAAACGGTCCAGAGAAAATGTGCTCATCTGTGTGATATATGGGCATGACATACGTGTATTTAGGCTGAAATCTATTTTCCAGATGACTGACTGGCGGCGGTATTTAATTTTGAAGTCCAATCTTAGTCAAAATTTGTCGTATGCATTGAGGGTACCCAGATGCATACTCTTTCAAGATCAAAACATTCTAGGAACAGCAGTTTTATCAGATATCAGGGCCAGTGTCCATTTCCCAAGATGGCTGCCTAGCGGCCACATATGAAGTCCGTTCGGGGCAAAATTTGTTGTACAAAGGGGGTGGGGGGGACCTAGACACGTCATCACACCAAATTAAAACACTCTAGATCGAATAGTAACGAAAGGCGCAACCTAACGGTAGATTTTGAACTTTGACCTGTGTGACCTCGAAAAAGAGGTCAAATAAAAAGTAAATGGTCCATGTGCTCATCCGTTTGGACATAATAGTGTAAAATGACAGAGAGAGGTACGAGCAATCTGGGTCAAGTCATTCCAAAATTGTTCAATGAGTTTTGGGTTATGCCACCTGGCGGCCATATTGGATAACCGATCGGACCAAAACTTGACAACCACATAATAAAGGTCATCTCGAGGGAGCCACAGAGCACATTTGAGCGCTCTGGGTCAAGTCGTTCCTGAGTTATAGCACATTTGATGATTTTCGGGTTACGCCACCTGGCGGCCATATTCGAAGTCTAATCACGCCGAAATCTGACGTGCTTGTAAAGGTCATATAGAGGGAGGTAAAAATCAAGTTTGAGCACTCTGGGTCAAGCCGTTTCTGAGTTATATCACTTGGATGATTTTCAGGTTACGCCACCTGGCGGCCATATTTGATAGCCGATCGGCCGAAACTCGGTATTTTTGAAGGTACCCCTCTAATACACGTTTATGCAAGATATAGAGACGCTCGGTGACATAATGAAGAACTGTGGCCGGTTCTTTACTTTTGTAGAACTTTGACCTCTGTGACCTTGAAAAAAAAACCCGTTATATATGTTATGCATCCTAATTAGATACACCTATGATAAAATTTTTGGAGATGATCCAGTCATTAGTTCAGGAGTTATTGCACTTTTTGTGTTTTTGGTTCTGGCCACCTGGAGGCCAAGCCAAGAATCGAATCGGACCGAAACTTGGTGTCATAGGTCATCTGACCTAGGGGTATATATGTACCAAGTTTCAGATCAATAGCTCCAGCGGTTACCAAACGTGCCCTGCTAACGGACGACGCCGGACGACGGACGCTGCACCACGACAAAAGCTCACCGGTGAGCTAAAAACGCATTATATATATCATGTACATGTATCATCACTGGACGTAATGTACCTTTGAGTAAAAATTGGCGGGGATCTGGCCAACGGCTAATGTTGAATCGCACTTAACTTTTTTCAGTTTCGGCCCCTGGAGCAGAATGGACATTCGGCGCGCTTGGCGTCATGTGACCTCGGGTCCCGACTTCCTCGTCATGATTTTGCGTTACCAGTGACTTCCCGAGCATACGCCAGGGCCGATCGAATCGAAACTCCGATAGCACTAACAGTGCCTAACAGAGAGGTATGCAATGCCTTTTACCATTACAGAGTTTCTCTGTTAGGCCCTGTTAGTGCTATCGGAGTTTCGATTCGGTCGGCCCAGACGTATAGTAAGAACTTTGCTTTCGTCCGCCGCACACGGGAGATTTTTCAACGCGTGCCCAAAAAATCACACTGTGGTGAGAAAGGCAGAAATTTTGCCGCACACGAGGGCAAAGTGCTCAGCAAAAAATCACTACTGAAAATTTGCTACGCAGATAGCTCTCGTGTGCGGCGGGCTTTCGAATGCCGTGCCGGCACCTTACAGATGGCAGCACCGTAGGTAACTGTTGGGACGTCATTGCTGGCGCCATCTGAAATACATGTATTGTGATCGGAACTTCTGCTTCGAACAACAGACATCAACTTGGCTTGCTGTATCAAAACGGAAAATATTTCCAATGAGGAGGGCTCTTTTTTGTTTATTCCGACAGGTCGGCGCTGCGAGCGAAGTGACCTTAGATCTCATCGACCAATTTTCCACAGAAATTACCATTTGGCTTAATTCTGTCTCGAAACATAGGCAAGATAATACCGTAAATACGATATGATGGGAAAATACAATGATTTTACCCTGGCAAACCTTATACTTTTGAGAAACTGGGAAATGTGTTCTCCTAAAGAAATCACCTTTTTGGTGGGTTCCTAGAAAATAAGAACTTTCCTGTTGCGTATTAAGAAAGAATGATACCGACATCAGAAATATTGACTGTAGGTTACTGAAAAATCACAAAATTGGCCCATTTTTGAGCACGTACATGTAAAACCACATTTTTCAGTTTTTCAATTCATAAATGCTTTACACCAGTGCAAAGAGGTATTGATGCTCTATCTAAAATCCATCTAAAAACTGAAAATAGGAGGTCAACACGTTCAATTTTTTAAAATTTTGATTGATATTTTTTACAAAAGAATGCCCTATTTTCCATTTCGGACGAGAATATTCACAGCAGTGAGAGGTACCGTATAATTCCATGGATGAATCACGAAATTGGAAATATCGCTACTCATGTTCAATTCATGTTGGGTAAAATAGTTTCTCTATCGCTTCTTCTACAAAATAACACATTTCATTATACAATAGCCCTAACGGGCCCACATCTGTACCATTAGAGGGTAGAATCTAGTATTTTTAAAGAACTATTCTGCTGGAGGAACGAATCCGGAATTATGAAAAACTGGTCGATGAGACCTTAAGCCTAGGTCACATATCCACCGGGCCCCGCACGATTTTCCCCACCCGGCGGTTTGCCGTGGATTTCAGAGACAGTACGGGTCCATTACGATTTTCATGTCTACGGTGTGTGTGGTCACATATTCTACGGCGCCCGGCGGTGCCCGGTGAAAATTGGTGGAGAGTAATCGCAAGACGCCCGTCAACAATCCGTAAAGGTGCCGGCCGGATGCCGTGTGGTAAGCTTCCGGGCTCCGTTGGATGAACAGATGCGCCGCAAGGCGCCCGTTTGGGGCCCGGCCGGGGTACTTCATGGCGCCCGGCCGGGTGCCGTGCGGCACCCCTGAGAACTGCAAGGCGCCCGTCAAACTTTTTTCACGACAATTAGTAGAAAAAATCGTGCGAAGCCCGCCCGGTCACCGGCAAGAGCCCGCACAGGAGCCCGCACAGGACCGGTATGTGACCTAGGCATTAGCAAGGTCATTGACGTCATTTTAGGTGTTGACGTTACATGTACGTCATGAGAAAATGACCTGTACATTTTTCTACAGAAATAATGAGGCAAAACGTATGCTTCTATCGGTTTCACATTTCGATCTACTACTAGATGATGTAAGTCTTTCTGTCGGGTGACCAAAACAAACGGGTTGTTTTCATGTCAGAAGTAAACTGAAATAACGTCAGAAAAAAAATCGGTCACAACGCTCGCAGCGACGCCGTGTGGGGTGCTAGTACGGCGCCCTCCTCATAATTTGCAACGTTCCGACAAGAACAAGCCAAAATTCCTTGGCGAAGCTACTCCAAGTGATAATAACCCCGGAAAAAGTTTTGAAATTCCACACTCGCGATACCACCTTTCTTACCCAGTGTTGAGTTCCTATTCTTGCTGGTGCAATACAGGGCCTTACTCCTTCTTGAAATTGACAGACATCATCTGAGCTTTCCAACGAAACGAAAAAGCCTTGACATTCGGTCTGAATCAAACAAAACATACCACATTGAATGGCGGACCCCCTGGAATACATCTTTGGATTTATTTTTCCACTATCGAAACGAAGCTCGAAAATCACTGCGGCTAAGATGGGTAAAGGTATCATGATGCTGAGCTACAGAAAATCAGCAGGTTTTCTCATTTCATGGCTGAAAATTTGGAAATTCGCCTCGGATTCGCCACGAGGGCATAACACTCCCAGCTTGCTATCCGAGACCAGGCTTTTCAATACCAAACAGTCAACCTGTGCATCAATGATTTTGCAACCCGCGTATCAATTATTTTGCAGCCTGTGTATCAATTCGTTTGCAGCCTGTGTATCGATGATTTTGCAACCCGTGTATCAATTTATTATTTCGCAACCTGTGTGTCAATATATACATTTCAAAAATGGAGTGGTGCAGGTGCAAATGCTCCGATACAATTTTCAAATTCCGGGCGCAGTTTTGCAAATACCACTAAATGGACCTCACAAGCAGCAATATGATTTTCGCCTTCGGAAAAAGGCTGGAATTTAACCTACTTGCAATATTTAGCGAATTTGGGGCGAATTTTGAAGAAATTTGACCCAGCAACACAGCGTCAATCCCGGCCACCACGACCTAGTTTTTGCTGACGTCATCGCATAAATTATCCCGGATGCACTGTGACACGTTCCAGGCATTATATAATTTCTAGGTCAACCATCTGGCCAATCAGCGATCGAAATGATAATTACACACGATGATTCAGGTCAGTATGGCAAGTAGGCAGCGATGATTGTACTCGCGTCAGTTTCTGACGGGTCGGCTTGGATAATTTCAGCATGTTGATTCCCAAGATTATCTCATTACACTTGACACATCCACTCCCAAGGATGGGGACACATATTAAGGCCCCTTCACACTATAACGAACTGGAGAAACGAAGGTGAACGAAATGAAAAAGTATAAATACGCACAAAATTCCCGACGAATAGATTCCCGTGGGCGGAACAAACTGACAACGAATGAAACGAATTCAAAACGACTACAAAACGAATTCACAACTTATCAATAGTGGTTTTTCACCACTTGACGAAATACGAAGTACGAAATACGAAATTCTACTTCATTTCCATGACGTAATGTATTTCAGGAGATGGTTGGTACCACAAATAGTGCCTGCTGCATGAGCGTCTTTTAGCGTATGACGCAAGACCGATAGAGTTGAAATTTGTCTTTCGTTTCCGCTTCGCAGCTACGAAGTGGAAATGTAAAGATATAAGATGCACTATAACCCTCTCGGTCTTACATGATATGCTAAAAGACGCACTGGCAGCAGGGACATTTGTGGTAGCAACCATCTCCAGAAATACATTAGGTCATGGAAATGAAGTTGAATTTCGTGTTTTGTACTTCCTTTTTCGTCAGATTTGCGAAACCTCCCTAAACGAATGTCAGCGATCGCTAGACGAATGACCAACGAGCTGCCCTCTCCGTGTGGTCTGCGAATTCAAATCGATTACTTGACGTCTCTCCGCAAGTACAAAGCATTCCCTCTCCGACTCGACGTCATCTCCAAGCTTTCAACCGAGATGCCAAAGTCCAAAGTCCAAGGTGGAAGGAGAGAAGAAGCGGACGTCTAGAGGAAGATGCAGGCCTGCATCTCCGTCTCCGATTCAACGCACTCACATCCACCCCAACAAGTAGCTGCATCCCATTAAGAAGTTGCCTCTCAAAGTGCCTCAAGATCGATGTCTGCCAGTCTCGGCTCTTCACAAGCCTCCACCGGCAAAGATGCCGCTCCAGCCCAATCCATGCATTGTTTCAGCGGCATCGAAATCATCAGCAGCCCCAGCAGGAAAGCCCAAGAAGCCCACGGCCACGCAAGAGGTGGATGACGAAGAGATTTCCAACGCGTGGTGCTGAGGCATGTCGGAACACCAACGAAATATACGCAATGTGAACGCTGCCGGTACTGTAGTGGGAAGCTGAGAGCACGCAGTGCAAGGAACTCAATCGTTGAGGAATCGAGTAACGACACTGGTAGGCTGACAGTTGATCACCAATACGCTTTCAATATAAAGTTATCAGTTCGTAGTAGGAACGCAACTCATAATTTGTAAGAACGTTGTTAATTTGTTATCAATTCGTCAGCAATCAGAAGTTCGCAGAGAAATGGCCTCGCTTGGGGTGGACAAATGAGACCGTCCAGATAAGTGACCGCAATCTTACTGCGAACGAACAAAACGTCCACATTGCGCTTGTAGAGGCAATGAGCGTACAGGCTGTTCGTTGGCATACGTCGAAAATTTTTGTGAACATAGAAAAAATTTCGCCGTACGGAACGAACAACAACGTATGGGAACGTAAGAGAAAATGAATAACGTATTAAAATGAATAACAACGAATTCAAAACAATCTCCAAACGAACTTCAGCGTATGACAACGAATTCTGAAATTTTTCCGTTCGCTGGCATACGCTAAGTTTAACTCTGGCATGTCTGGGTGGAGGTCATCAAATTCGCTACTGAGGGAATTTAACATTTCTAGTTCACGAATTCTTCGATTCAGAAATAGCAACAGTAGCCTTACCTTCGGCGTGCACTGCACAGAGTAGCTGCGCTTCCATTACAGAAAAAGCCGGTATTCCGGGCTTATTCTGCTTCCATTACAAGATATCCGTGTTTAATAAGTCCGGTTCTCAATAAGTCCGGATCTATTAAGCCCGGATAGCACAGCCGAGTATACTCCGAATCTAAATTAGATGCGGATCAACATTGGTGTTTCTCTAGTGGAATGGCAATAAGTCCGGGTCTATTTGTATTACATGTATTATGTTCAGCCCTTGTGGCATTGCGCATGTTCAAAAGTACCAGAACAATGCAATGTACACAGTTCACTCCACGTATCGCCATCTGTAGCCGAACTTATTAACCTCAAATCCAGTAGTGGAAGCGCAAGTCGTGAAATATCCGGTCTTATTTACATGTATATGCGGTAGACACCGGTACTAATAAGACCGAATATAAAAGCTGTAATGGAAGCGCAGCTAATAAGATTTAGTTTGGTTCGGTCTTGGAACGAATTGCCGCATCGCGCATGCACTCTAGTCTGGTGGGAAGCTGGTAGGAAGATTAACATTCAAAATCAATACTCCACCTTATCAGAGGAAGTTCACGTAAGGTAGAGTGGTACAATTCTGGCCCCCTTTTTTGGTTTTTAAGGGTTCCACCAGCAAAACAGTTGAACATCAATGATCATAAGCATGAAATTTGGCATGTAGGTACATGTAGTTATGCAACTTAGATGGATGGCTCAATTCAAAATAACTTCTTAGTTAGTTATTTTTGAGAAATAAATTATTTTTAAAAAGTTTATTTTACCATCGAAGTGGGGGAATTGTAGCCCCTGTGCATTTTTAGGAATAAATGCCAATATGATGCATAATTTCCAAAAAAAATGAGTTCATTTCCACATCTAATTGAGTTTGATGACATAAGTTTTGAAGGTTTGGGTAGACTTCTGAGTTTCGAGGGGGTACAATGACCCCTCCACAGAAAATAGCTAGTGGTCAAAAGTCACTGCCAACAAATGAATAAAACACATTCTTTTAGAGTAAATCACCTTTTCATCACAAATAAACTTGGTTGGAGTGTCTGCTATCATTTCCTACTGTACCCTGCCTGGGGGTACCCCGAACCCCTCGACCACAGGGGGTTAAAGTTATTTTGGAAAAACAATTCCCCGTTTTTTACACCCAAGTATTTCTTTATGGAGCTAATACCAAGAGGAACTCAATCAAACAGTTTTGGCCCTTGAAACATGGTGAAATATTTTTTTACGGGAGTCAAAAAAAATGGGGGGGGGGGGGGCGAAAATCGCCCATATTCATGTAAATTCAGTCGTGGAAGGATTAATTGTTGACCAAATCAGATCATTCAACCTGTGTTATTCCATTATTATAATAGAAAGGAAGCATATAAAACGAGTTTTCGTAACTTTTGGTGTGTGAGTTATTAAGAAAACGGGTTGGGATATAATTCTACCTTGTCCCATATGGGTCATTTTTTACGGAAGCCGGTTCGTGCTATGTGAAATTATTTTTTTGGATCTCGTAATTACGACATAACATCTCGTAATTACGACATAACATCTCGTAATTACGACATAGCTATTACGAGATATTTTGTCGTAATTACGAGACAGCTAAGTCGTAATTACGAGATGTTATGTCGTAATTACGAGATGTTATGTCGTAATTACGAGATGCTATCTCGTAATTACGAGATAAAAAAATAATTTCACATGACACGAACCGGCTTCCGTAATTTTTCGAAATGGCAAACACCTGGGTAGTTCAGTTCAGTTATCGAAAGCTGTGGAATGCCATCAATAGGTATCTTCCCAAAGCTACTTTTGTCACACTATCAGCTAACAGAATAGTAAATTGATGAAATTACAATAATTCTAGCAAACTACATGTACGACTGGGGGTTTCAAAAGTGACCCTTTCGTTCAGATGTTTTCAAGCCCCCGCCATCACAGGTCCTTAGATACACTTAGCAAATTTCTTTTGTGAGAAGTGCGTCTTGAATATTATACATGAAGGCCATTGGAGTAGGCAGTATACATCTCCTTGCGATGCTGGCCATTTTTCCACTCAGGGGCTAATTGTACCAGGGCTAGCCACTTCTTATGCAATTCCTAATTCCACACAACAACCAAATGATGGGCGGCAATTGCAGTTCTCATTTGTCGTCGCAATCTGAAGTGGACTCCGGCCGTCTGACTCACAAGACTGCAGGGCCTACCGATACGCTACAACTACAATCTCGCTTGTCTCTACCTACGTACGCCGCGAAGCCACAGGTCACTCGACACAACATTATAAGGGAAACTTGACCATCACCTTCAATTAGGCAGTTTAAGAAATAAAACGATAAACGTTAACTTTACGACAACGTTATTTTTCGTAGCAAAAAATGCAATATAATATAATCTGGTGAATTCGCAGTATGAAAAATAACGTTGTCGTAAAGTTAACGTTTAATATCGTTTGATTTCTTAAACTCCCTATTATTAAAAATCTTACGTTATCGTTGAAGCTAAGACGTTCAAGTTGGAAATAATCCAAAAATGAAACCCCTCTCCGACAATGAGAAGCAATAGGAATGCCATCATGTCATGAGATCAAAATAGGAATGCGCTCATAACAACCAAGGAATGCCACGCCTAGGCCAACGGTGACCAATCTCGTACCCAGAGATTAGTTACGCTCGGCCGAGGTTGATGGTCGCTACACTAATCTCTGGAGACGGCTAAGCCCTAGCGGTGGTTTCGGGGACCAAAATGCATGCAATGTGCGTTACACACCATGCACACGGCGCATCCCGCTTCACTCCAAGTTTATACAGTGCGCCATGTATTGCTGTGGATTTTCCTCAATAAGTACAACAGATCCCTCGAAAAAACCTTTCTAAGGACATTTTTGTGTGTAACATTTTTTACTCAAGTCATCTCAAGTCATTTCAGTGCATTTGCAACGGTGACGTCGAGAGAAGCTGGCGCCTCCGAATGCTAAGCGAGCCAGTCGGTTTTCGTCGTATCAACGATCAAGGGCCCCTTGAAGGCTCCGGCAATATATGAAGCTTACTGCATTGTACCTCTTCAAATCCCACTGTCCAATCGAAATCCACAGCTTTAAAACATTGGCCTGGCGACAATTGGGGGACATTCGTAGCTATAGCCAAGTAGAAGATACAATCTGTGACGAAAAAGACGACATCGACCTAAGCGCTGACACTCGATGGGAAATACATCTTTTAAGTCCTGGCGGGAAGAATATGAATTGTAAGGACGGCTCTCTGTTCTCGATGTCTCCAAGATTCAGTATGATACAAATAATCAATAGTTCTACATCACTGATTTCCTTGGAGAAAACGTCGAAAAAAGTCATCAATACCGAACGAAGTGCCTTTCACATTTTGATGAAATTCGCCAGTTTAATTGACAGAATCTACTAATGCCCCGCCTCGATATGATGTCCCCCAACAATACATTTCCGGGTCCATTCAATTGGACTCTTAAGAGACCAAGACCCTTATTCCTGTGACAAACAATGCAGGGGGACATCAAGAAGACGGGGGCATTAGATTCTATCACACCTGTGCTGTTCTTTTGTAGCCTGGTTAATATTTCATGGGTCATTGCCCTTTTACTTTCATAGAGCCTTGTGAGCTGCTGCCCTCTATTCGGGCTTAGCCCAAACTAA
This sequence comes from Notospermus geniculatus, assembly GCA_002633025.1. Lineage (NCBI taxonomy): Eukaryota > Metazoa > Nemertea > Pilidiophora > Heteronemertea > Lineidae > Notospermus > Notospermus geniculatus. Next base: position 208,451 of record NMRB01000367.1, on the reverse strand, counting down.
AGTCCTGACTGACATGACTGAGCACTGCGGTATTAGTATACTTGCTTCCGCTTTGGAAATAGTCCCATGATTGGTAATTTTATTTCATGGTTATACTCTCAGAAGTTCCTATATAATAGGGTGTTATCGATATCTTAAATAATATACAGGTTTTTGGAAGGCTTTGCTACTCTTAAAGCATCCCTTCTTATTTTTGAAGATTGGTCCTTTCTAACTATGTGGTGATTTTATCTGTTGTGTATATATACCCTCTGGGGTGATTTTGGTCGTGCACATGGTGAAGTGCGGGAAAATGAACCTCGATTTCTGATTCTCTGTGAAAGAAACATCCATAAATGACGAATTGATATGAGATCAAGGAGACCTTTTGTACAGATGCGTTAAGAACACTGCCCTGTGTCATCAGAACTCACTTTAGTGGGCATAGTTGTTATTAAGGTGTCTATTTAGTCACCTTAACTCGCACTAGAACTATTTCCGAATCGTAGTCTGTGATCAACTAGCTACATCTCAACGGGCTTCGACTATGACCGTGGATCATCTGGTTTTCGACACTAGGATCATATCTTTGATTGGACAGCTGCAATCACCTCCGAAAACCGTCCGAACAACATGGATCTCCGAGACTGCAATCACTTCTAACCACGTCGAAACGAATGACACTGAATTATGAGCTACAGTTCTCACAAGAATCCAAGAATTCCAGGGCAGTCCTCACAAAACAGTTCTACATGACTAGGAAACAGTCTCTTATGCTTCACAGTCTATTACAGTCCAATATTCTTAACATTTCTATATTTCATTTCTAACCGGCCCTAGTGGCCTGTGCTTAACAGCCTCGTTTATACCTCGACAGGTCTCTCACTTTCACGTGAGGGCGAATTTGAGAAACGATTCAGTACACAATATGGCTTAACTATGGCACGACCTTAAAAAACACTAAACACTTATTGAACACTTAAATTGTAACTATGTGCACACCACTGTGCCAAATCCCCATCTTCAAAAAGGATGGTTCAATAGCCAGCACTGTGCATGGAATCCCTCAATACCCTGGGAAAGCGTGGACCAGTGGTGACACCTTTTATCAGACCACCTTTTATTGAACCATCTTTTTTGAAGATGGGGATTTGGCACAGTGGTGTGCAGGCTTTCCCTCAATGCTGGCGGTGTTGCCTTATGTGGAGGCGTGGGTTCGAATCTCGGTACTGACCAGCGTAGCAATCCAATCATTTCTGGTGAGAGTTAAACTATTATAAAATCGCTTATATATTAATGAAGAGTTAGATGGAAAAATAAGGCCCACAACATTTTATCGGCGCTTATTTGTCCATAACAAATAACAGGAAAAAAACGATTGCTATTTTTAGTCAACTAAGGTCGTGATATAACTTGTAGAATTGAACCAATATTGAAAAGCTAAGTGAAGCTTAAAGCCTATTGAAAACGAAGTTGTAACTTAAATTCTATCAACAAGGTGTGACCTCGGAATTCCCAATGAATGCGAAAACAGCCCACATCCTCAGCGCCCTCACACGACGAATAGTGTAATCGGGGTCTTTTGTGCACTGGACGTCCACCTGTGCGGTCGTCCCTTGCTTTCCTCCTTGAAGAATTAATGAAACATACCTCAAAGTGGAAGAAAGAAAGCTCCAAGAACTAAAACTGGTGAACAAATCTCCTTTCCAACGATAACTATGCGTTACGACCTCCAGAGCAAGACGCAGAAGAAAAGCGGCGTGACCAATCCTCTCGACAACACGTCCCAAGAGAGACTGGCCCAGAAATCACGCGCACCTTGACTTTTATAGTCGCAAGTCTCGCGAGACCTCGCACAATGTTGACAATTTATAGAATCGTCATCAGAACTCACTTTTAGTGGGCATAGTAGCTAAGATCCTGCACTAAAAATGCTGATTTAGAACAGTGTTCGCTCGTGTCATGAACAGCAGAACCTTCACCATAGGGCCTACACGCCCATGCATTGCCTAATGCATAGACCTATGCCAATGAGCCATGTGCGAATTATTGTGTGTGATTCTCAAAGTGAGAGACATTTGTTTACCTTGGTGATCGTGTAGTCACCTGTGCCATTATCTCATCTCATGATCTACGTCAGTGACTGTGTATGATCGTTTAGCCTGTCCCAACGGAGAGGACCCGTTCGTTACGTCAGACTAGCATGATTAGCCACACCCCTGCTCTGTGACCGTGGTGTGGCAGGAACAGTGATCCTGTGCTGTACTAGAACCATTCAGCCACATTATTCGGTGTGTGTCATCATTTCCGGGAGTTTGAAAGGAATTGCAATGTCGTGTTTCATTACTGTGTCGTTGTACGTCGAGTTTTAGAAGAGACTGACTGTTATCCGTACCCGTTTACGTATCAGCTGGGAGAAACCTGCCATTGATTTAAGTCGTACCATCAACACGGACTGTCGTCGACCCGAGCCATCCTACGAGTGATGTCTGAGTAAAGTAGAATCTTGATTGATTGTTCATTTCGTTGCCCCTTGGACTGTTAAGTAAACCCATATATTATATGTGTGTGCAAACTTAGACAGGCGACTGCATTGGGTTCCGCTCTTAATTGGTGTAATAGTGCATCTTGCACCCCTTGTCATGTAGAACAGCGGTAATCGGTCTGTTCTCAGAACCCTTTGGGGTTACCTGGCTCAGGTTGTCAGATTAAGAGTAAGTTACATTGTCGTTGGGCCGGTTATTTTGCCCGCTTTGGTATTTTCCATGCAAAATTGTCTGCATCGGGTTCAGTCTAGTTCATGTGCTCTTGCACCCTTGTCATGTTGAACAGCGGGAATCGGTCTGTTCTCTGAACCCTGTGGGGTCATTTTGCCTCGGTGTATTGGTCTCAGAAGACTATTGGTATTACTTGGGTTTTCTACCCAATTCAGTGGTTGTTTTAATAGAAGATCCATTTTGGTGTCTTATTGATCTTTCTACAAGGTACCGGTACCGTTTTGATTATTTGAGTAAGCTCATTCATCTGGTCATTAATATGCTTCCCTGTGCTGCGATTGCACAGTTTTGAGTATTTACAATTTACAGTTGTGTCAGCAGGTCACAAGGCTAAATTGATATCTCCCTTTTGAATTGAGACTATTTGAAATTGGGTGGATTTGACCACTTTAAATTTGTGGGAACTTGAGATTTAGTCGTACTGTCCCCATTGGACATATCTGAGGAGTACAGCTTCATCCTGCTACTGTTCTTATGATTGCTTTTCACTACTTGTGCATTATATCCGTGTACAAGCATCACCTGTGGCTGGATTGCTACTAGTCCAGGTTGGTTAGGTTAGCGCCTGTGGCTGGATTGCTACTGGTCCAGGTCGGTAAAGTTAAGTTACCATGTTCATCATTGTTGAAGTTGAATAAATAGAACATTCTTAGGTATTTCGGTGTGGCAGTGTTTTATTCCTAGGCCTAGTCCTCCTGCTTGATTCTAGACCCCCCTTGCACGGTGGACATAATCGGTCAAGTGCAGGGGTGACGACACATTGCATGGTGTGTGTTGAGTACACGCATGTAAAAGGTGTTACATTTCACCAATGATGAGGAACCGTGAGTTTCCATGGATTAATCTATAGGCCTATAGAATGGGTTTGTCCGAACTGACGATTCAATTTGAAACTTTTCAGTAAAACGGAGGAACTGACTCCTTTGAATTCGGAGAGTTAAAGAATGTCAAAGAATGCGTAAGCCGCATGTATTGCCAAAAGATGACAGGAAAGTTCTAGCGGACCAATATACACAGGAAAATCCACGTTAATTGGTGCTCGATCAAGAATGAATGGGTCGATCCGCTATATGCATTGAATTGGGCCGTAGTGACACCTATTGGTGAACTCAGTGAGAGCTGCTTTTGTCATTCTGAAGAAATCAGTTCCTCTTAGCATCGCTCCCAAGCTATCGTTGGGTATCGGAAATCTACGTCGGTGAAGTGGTTTGCTATCAGCACATACATCTAGGCTACTGTTTGATTTAGGCTGTTATAATAGTGTACCCCGAATTCTTTACGATTGCTACATGTATTTCGTCCTTGCAGATATGTTTTCGACAACTGATTTAGGAGGCTACATATTCAAAAATAAATCTTAGCAACCAACCGACTCTTTTTGTTTTTCCTCTTGTCTGACTTCGGCCAGGCGATTATATGATGTTGTCCATCGCTAAAAATTTGGTAACGGTCATTTACAGAAGTGGGAAGTTTGAGAACGAACCGTAAGCGCGAATCTGTTCTCTTCTTCACCTGTAAAGGCCAAGTAGGCCTATATGAGGTGGGGCAACCCCTCCTGATGTCAAAGGTACCAGTATACACATTTAATACCGTGCCTACTCTATCACTGCTCACTCTCGATATATTACAACCGACGCATACAAGGGCCTCGAAAGCAACAAAATGGTTCCCAACGAGATGCGCCCTTTTACTTTGTGTGAATCCCCGTTTTGTATGTAACACGTTTGTGGAGTTCTTATACATGCTGCTCTTTTCAAATACAGCAATACTGAAGACACCCAATGGTTCGAAATTAAATATGAATAAATCGGCATTCTCGTCAAAATAATGATTGTCTACCAACGCCGAAATTGAACGAGGCGAATAACTCAAGTCGTCTTCTTGAAGAAAGCTATATTTTACACCGGGTAGAACCCTGACTTGTTCTAGTGTCAGAATAAAACCCATGTCTCTAATTCTGTACACTTTGTACCGAGATTCACTCCTCACTCTTGCCGAATTCTCGCGGTGTACGTGAGCACGAATGTACGTGTTTTCTAATAATGCAATATCGTTGTGAACGATTATCTTCAACTTTTTGAAAATAGACCCGCGACCTTTGGTTCCTTTGAGTTTATCATATGGCGAAATAAGTTTCCGACAACTGTGCCCCGTCAGGTCAAAGACAATGCAACGTGTAGCTGACCAATCAGTCAGAAAGTTGTGGCAGATTCCAACCACACCATTTCCATAATCACCAGCGATGTAGGGGAGACCGGGGCTGGTTGTAACACTTTTTCTTTTGAGGTCGATTACTTCCTAATTACAGGAGGTATTTATAACCTGCTTGGTCTTTTGAATATTTGATATCAATGGTCACTTGTGCACTAAACAAAGTTTAGCCATCTCTATCCATGTCTCTGAAAAATGGGTCCAAAGTCGAGTGGTACCACCTGCCCCGTCAAAAAATTTCGGGGTTGGTTGTAACACATCTCATAAAGTGAGCATGGCAAATTTCCCTTTACTTCTTCATGTGTTTTTCAAAACGACACGGGTATTTGTCTCCTAAATAAACTTCTAAACACAGCAAATCCGTTCTTCTTACAAAAAATAATCGATTGAACAGTCTATAGGATGAGGGGTGAGGATTGATGAAAACCTTAATTTTGCCTATCTCCAAGTGGTGAGGTAAGCAATTTGGTTTTTTGCCATTTTATCAAAACCTGAAAAAGTGAGATAGGCAAATATCTTAGCAGGGTGACGATGTTACCATGTTTGTTACAACCAACCCCACCTATAGTTCAGGTCAAATGTGGGCTGCAATGCCAAAGCATGTGGAAGTGGGCCTTATCACTCTGGACCAGTTGTACAGGCTTTACATCATTATTCAAATAGTATCCAAACAAACTTCTAAAACTGCACAGGCAGTGAAGCAGAAGAGATTTTCTGATCAGGTCATTTTTTACTTTCATGTACTAAAAACGGTTTTTGTCGATTTTTTGGAAAGTCAATTCGGACATTCAGATGTCCTTTGGTACAAAGGTGGCCGGTATCAATGTCAATATATGTGAGGAAACTCAGCCCTTCCCAGTGGATATTCAAGGAAATATTAGCTCTGTTACAACCTACCCCTGTTACAACCAGCCCCGGTCTCCCCTACGCTATATCCAAAATTTGATAGTTATAAACTAATTCATAACAGTCATCTTTCCTCGTATACACGTAGACGTTCATCGGGTTTCCTAGCGTCGTCGGGTTTAATATGAACCCTAGAAATGCTTTTGATTTTCTGTGATAATGCCAGGTGCACACTATTCTGGAAAAATCACCTCTGATTTCAATAATGCTTCTCTCCTTGAACACACCGGGCTGTTGCGATTGAGAAAGTAAAAGCATTCCATCGCAAAAAAGCTTAAGTTATCGAAAAATTATATGTAAAAAGATGGTTGGGTAAAGCTTACAGCACACGAGGATGCAACGGGCGATTTTATCACCTGGGCCACGATCATCGCCACCTCGTCTGCTGGGCAACAACTCCCATCAAAACTTTTCTCGCCTGCTGTTCCTCGCTGTGTGGTGCAGGCTAAGGGAATGATACGACATTTCACAGATGGCAGCGCTGTCTGTGTTATGACGTCATCACCGAAATGCCTGGGGTGCCACCTGGAACGTCACTAGACTGGTCCTATATCCTCAAGCCGCTCCGCTAATTCGTATTTAGTGGACCGGCTCTAGGACAAGGAACCTGTCTATAACGCCACTACCAGTATTTCAGTCAAAGCACTTTTTATTTTGGTTGGAACACTCGGAAACTAACTTGGTCATGTCAAAACGGAATAAAAGTTCGTATTTTTCGACGTTTCGACACGAACAGGACAACATCTGTGAACTCAGTCGTGGGCGGCGCGATTCGAGTAAAAATTTGAAAGGATAACGATTTAGAAAAAGTTTTGAAATTTCAAACTAGCAATACCACCTTTCTCACCCAATGTTGAGTCCCCATTCTTGCTGGTGCACTACAGGGCCTTTTTCCTTCTTGAAATTGACAGACATCATCTGAGATTTCCAACGAAACGAAAAAGCCTGGACATTCGGTCTGAATCAAACAAAACATACCGCACTGAATGGCGGACACCCTGGTCCTGGAGTTTATTTTTCCACTTTCAAAATGAAGCTCGAAAAAGACAGCTGAGAGATGTAAAGATGCCATGCCGTCTGATGGGCCACAGAAAATCAGCAGCTGACTCCAATAAAGTCTTCTTTTTATACCCCAATCTTGTTAAAAAAATTACTAACAGTATTAAAATGAACATTTCAAATGCTAAAATCGTACAGAAACCCTACCACAAAAGTATTCACTGGAAAGCACTTAATACTGAGAGCTGTTCAATGAATACCTTCATGTGACGGACTTCGAGTGCCTTCCATGCCATTTCCATCATCTCCACATCGGCAGAAAACGGGTTATTAGTCTCGCGCAGCCTGCCATTTTGTTCACAAAACTGCTACACACTTTGCATTTTGGTTCCCCGCGAAGCCACCGCTGGGGCTAGACGGCTTTGGTCATATTGGTATTGGCTGGCTGCCATCAAAAATATAGATAAGAGAATCCTCTTTTATCTATTTTTGCTGCCTTTTTATTGCTGGCGTCATTTTTAGGATTCCATTTTCCCGTAAAATTTCATTCTTCCCGATCTAATAAAACCGCGATGATCTTGAACTTTTGTTACACATCTGCAACACGTATACATTCACAAACATTCACATGACGATATAGATCCGCGACAACTTTTATGCCGCCAAGAGGGCAGCTAATACCGCAGCCCTCCAGCCCTAGCGGCGGCTTCGGGAACCAAAATGCACACTTTGCGGGTCCCCATATTCGAAAGAGCAGCTGGGTGACCGAGACTAACGGGTTATACTTGTATTGAATAGTGACATAGTGTATCCTATCTAAATTACATGTAGCAATCTCCAACGCAGAGGTCAGGCGGTTTCACCTTGCAAACCGGAAACACGGAACGCCGTACCTCTGGGCTTGCGAGAATCGACCAATTTGTCAGGAGGGTAAACCAAGAATGCTACGAAGTTGACATTTTGGGCGAATCCAATCTGAACTCGAATTTTGGTATATCACGACACGGATTCGGCTCGGCCCTATTTCCCGATTCCTGAATTAGTGACTGTAGCCTTACCCTCGTTGCAACAAAAATGGCGATTGTACACCCTTAGCCAAAAGTAAATATCCACGTAAGTTTCTGACGTATTTACATGAATATTTTTCACAGCCACGTTTTCTTTTCGTACACATAATCTAGGGCCACTAGCACACCTTTTAAGACCATAATTAACTGGAAATTATTGAACAATAGGAGCAGTCAGCCGCGCGTATTGCCAAAAGATGGCAGCAAAGTTCGAGCGGACCAATACACAGGAAAATCTACGTGATTGGCGCTTGATGAAGAATGAATGGGTCCACTATATGCATTGGATTGGGCGGTAGTGACACCTATTGGTCAACTCACTGACAGCTCCTATTGTGTTTTTGACAAAAGTTTGAAATTTGGCCAAAATGTCATGTTTTTTTTATATTCACTTGTTCGGATTGAAACTGGTATTGTTTTGAAGCCAATCTGTTTTTGACACATAAAAAGAGATTAGCTTAAAAAAATACCGATTTCAATCCGAACAAGTGAGTATTAAGATGAAATGGTCCATGGACCATGTGCTCACCTGGGTGAATTACCAGAAGGACCGATGACAAATGTTAAATCGAAATGTTCCAGGGCAAGCCATGACTTCCTGGTTAATACGATTATGGTCAAAATTTCAAGGTCAAAACATTCTCGTTTGAGTAATTTATGACATATGTGCCAGCCCATTTTCCAAATGGCCGTCTGGTAACCATATATTTGCGGTTCAATTGGGCGAAAATTTGCTGCACACATAGAGGGTATACCTAGATACATGATCACACCAAGTTAGAAGATACTAGGTCAAGTAGCCACGAAACGTGCGGCCATCAAATTAATGGCAAAATTTTGAACTTTGACCTCTGTGACCTTGAAAAACAGGTCAAATGAAAAACCCATACCTCATGTATACTCATTAGATGCACGATGATGAAATTTTGTAGACGATCCAGTCGTTATAGGAAATATTGGACTTTGAGTTTTCGTTATGGCCACCTGGTGGCCAAGCCAAGAATCGAATCGGACCGAAACTTGGTGTCATAGGTCATCTGACCAGGGATATGTACCAAGTTTCAGATCAATAGCCCTAGCGGCCGAGTTACGAAACGTGTCCTGCTAAGGCACGACACGACGGATGCTCCACCACGACAATGGCTCATATGAATAAAGACTATCAAATGCTTACATGTACCTTCAGATTTGTGCAGCATCGCCTTCGCCTAGTGCATTTGTATTGCAAAATTCAAGTCAAAGCATTTACTAGTCTTTATTCATATGACCAATTAGCTCACCCCACTGAGCTAAAAACATGATATTTTGGCCAAATTTCAAATTTTCGCCAAAAGACAGGTAATAATTTCCAGCTTTATTGGCCCTAGATTATGTTTATGAAAAGAAAACGTGGTT
>NMRB01000367.1:141724-196529 GCA_002633025.1 Notospermus geniculatus | reverse complement strand
ACCCCGCTGTGGCGAGTGACGCTGCAGCGTCATGCTCGACGTCGTGGTGACGCTGCGTTCTTAGGCCCGACGTCATGGGTTGTTGACGTCATGGGCAAAGGCAAAATGCGTTAGGACAACAGACTTCATCTAATTAAACAGTTCATTGTTGGTGGATGACCCCCAAAATCAATAGGTTTCCGTGTAACATGCATATCCACAACTCCTGAAAGTTTCATCGCGATACGTGGCGTATTTTTTTAGTTATCCTGCCGAAACCACAGATTGGACGGAGAGATCGAGAGATCGAGAGAGAGAGAGAGAGAAATCCAGTGAAACCAATGAAGACCGCCACCTTGTGAGGTGGTGGCGGTCTTAACTAGACGTGTGAAATTATCAAGTGCATTTTGACTGACCTCTTGCCAACTTACAATGTATGTCTCATAGTGACTGACTTTGGCAGAGTTATTTACACCTCCTCCATCGCGCCCCAGGACCCCACCCCATCCCCAAATAATCATCTGTACATGCCATATAGGCCCCTGTCATAGGTTGCTTTGTATAGGCCTACCCAATGCATGACACTTTTCCGGACATCAAGTGTAATGTATGAGAATGCCCCCCGTATGACAATGCCCGCTTTATTGTTCGGCGGACACTCAAATACAGAAAGACATGTTCATCAGTGCCTCCCCCATTGTCATGTTGCGGCTTATTCCGTCAATCTTTTGTTGTGGGGCATTGGCAAACGGGGGCAGTGAAAACATTACACCGGACACCATCCACCAGAGTCCACAATTCTAACCAGCTGGAGTGAATGGAATCTGTTCCAACATCCGACATGAACTATAGTAAGAGCATCGAGCCCAAGCAATAGGTCACGCGCTATTTGATAGGGGGCGTATGGAAATAACGACGAACAACCATACCGACCAAACATGGGTGATCAACAGACCAAGCACTTCAACGAGCCACAGGCTACCACATGGATATTGAGACACATACAATACCAGGATTACAATGGACGTGTTATATCCCTTATATAATAATCATATCTGCACGGGTGTTAGAACCTATAGCTTCGTGTACATGGCTTTCTCGTAAAGCGTGATGACCATATATGGCAAACGTTGTGGTCAAAAACCGGGAGCACTAAATTAGAAGTTCACAAAAAAGTATTCTCCCCGCAGATTCAACCTTGATTAGGTGAGAAGTAACGCTAATAAGTTATGTAATCATTTTTTTGATCCATGGAGAATAAACGGTGATTTTGACTTTAAACCTGTTTTCAATACAAATTCATTCCTCTTTTGGCATTGTTCGCCTTTTATAATTTGTGTGAATGGGAGGTACGTTTTATTGTATTTCATTGTGTAGGTCTACTCGAAACGGGAGACATTCGTTAGAAATGTTGGCAAAGAGATTCTTCATTAAACAATCAGCATTAGCTTAGTGAGAGATCCCTCTACAAAGTTATGTAATGATTTTTTAAGATAGTACTTTACAGCCAAAAACAATGGCATGAAACTTTGATGTGGGCGTACACATGGATTTTCGGCCTATTGTAAGTTCATGCTAAATAGGTATAAAGAGGAAGGGCCTAGCGCCTTATTTCCAGTTGTTACCGCTTGGTGTCAGCAGCGCATGGGACCTCACAGCTCATTAAAATTGAGAATAATATCGTCTTCTAAAACCCGTGTCTGATTGGGTTTTCTGGGTACGTTTGTCCTGTACTGGGGGTAAAGTGAATGCTACATGCTTACTTAACTGTCGGGCAAGTCCGCGGTCTCGGATGTGTCTGCAACTTTTGGAACCACAGAACGATGAAATACATGTCCCCTGCATCATGTCAGCCTCTTGTCCTTCTACGCCCCTGGTATGAATTAAGTTCATTGTGACTCATGATTAAGGCATTGTTTACTAATTTTTACGTCACAGTCGTGACATCAAACATGTCACGTCCATGATGCAACTAATTAGCCAACAGTGCACTGATTGTGAATCACAACGAACTTAATTCATACGAGGGGCATCGAAGGAAAAGAGCCTGACATGATGCAGGGTACTTAATCGTCCTTTGGTGAGTCGCCATGAGTCGCGGAGACCGCACTGAACAAGTAAAAAAATATCACGAATTTGACCGTGGACTTGCCCTGTCGCTACATTTGAAAACGACCTGTTGTCTATTTCGTGAGATATCGTCTGGAAGGGACAGTTTGATACAGAATCGTCGATACCGACAATCACCTCCTTTCAAGGTTCTACGGTTTGCTTCTTTGATGCGCACTTTGTTTTAGAAAAGTACGAGTGGATCGGGCCTGAAATCGAGGTGGAGAATTCCAGTAAAAACGATGAAGACTGACAGCTGTTTGTGGCACTGAAAGACCACTATCAACTCCTCCCCTTACCTAGCATTAAGCAGAATGATGCGTATAGCCTATGTATGACAGTATAAGTAAAGTCGTCTCCGAAATTCGAAAATTTTCGACACCAACCGGGGTCTTCATCAGGCACTTCCTAGTAGAGATCCCAGAGGAGGTGAATGAGCTGGATCCTAATTGTGGATTAATAGTAAATGAAGAATATTATAACGATTAAATTCCATTTATATTATAGATTATAATACTAGACAGATAACTACATGTAATCTTCATTAATAGCCATTAATCCACAATTAGGATCCAGCTCATTACTCCATCTGGGATTTCTACTCGAAAGTGCCTGAGGAAGACCCCGATAGGGGTCGAAAATTTGCGAATTTCGGAGACGACTTTTCTTACTGTCATTTTGTCGTTTTTGTGGTCTGTTTTGGATAATTATATAGCCTTTGTTTCGCACTGCAGGAAAAAAACTGGGCGTTAGAAAATGACGAAGTAACAACATCAACAAAAAATGCTGTAAATTTTCGTCTACAAAAGACTGGATGATCTATTTTTGACTCGGGCCATGATCAGGAATGAGTAATGGTAATGATAGTCCCATTCCTCATTTCTTGACGACGTCGTAAGGAAATCCGTTCTTATCTCGCAGTACGCCGGAGTCTACATCAATAGCGTTCGTCATTTGTCATGGCGAAATTTACAACGAATGAATATTGATAGAAATACAAACAGCACTGGAGCGTGAGAGGGGAAAACAGATTCTGAAACGATAGATAGGGTTTTACAGCAATTGAAGTTTGAACGTTCCAAGAGATGGAACTCGCCACTAGATGAGGTTGAGTGCCAGGGGCCACAGGACGAAAGTGAAGTGTGTGTTGTACATGTACACTACACAAGATCAACGTCGTGTTGTGGCCCTGGACGTCCGGCAAACCCTTGCGATGTTAATGAAATTGTAGATTTGCATCCTGGGTGATTGAGTGCCGTTTGTAGTCGCCCCAAACGTCATCAGAAGAGGATCTGGCACGCAGCAACCAATTTGCCAAATACTGGTGATTAACGCTGTTGCTGATGTTGCCGTGTCAACGTATACGGCCAACTAGTGATGCTGACTAACTGGCCACAACCGAGTTGTGTGATTCATTACAGTGGCTTCATTACCATTGTGTCTGGTTGAGCTCCACGTGTAGCCACACCCAATTGCTTTCTTAAGATAGAATGCAGAAATCGTCGATACGCTGTGTACAACATCAGTCACGGAAGTGGTTGCGTTTCATTCCAATATGACTAAATAGTCATACTGCAATATTCCAGTATTTTAAATCGATCGAGGATTAGAGGGATTTTTGAGACGTCTGATGCCTCTGGCATATTAGAAGCCCTGCTCGTCTGTTTCTGCTTTGAATCGATACCCAGACTTCTCCTGGCCTACCCCGGCGTGTTATCAACCAGCTGCAGGCGCTTTGGTCCAATCCTTCGTCTTACGCGTTCTATCATCCGCCAACAACTCCTCATTTCCTTATTTACCTCTGGGTAGGCAATAATTTGGCTCATTTTGTGATAGTTGGCGTCTGTGTTAACAGACCATGCAAACTATCACCATGTCAATTACCTGCTAATATGGAGATGATTAGCTGGTCGATAGGAATCTGGCATTTGCTTGAGAACGTGAAGAATTGATTGAGTACGTGTGGTACGAGATTTGCTGTTCGGCTTCAATAAGCACTATTTGGATTTTCTAGTTAGGGCAGTGCAACTGTTTGTGGCGTATGACGTCCACTGCACTCCATGCATTTTGCACTACTCTTCATTCCACATCTGATTCATTAACGGAGGTTCGGCCGATATCTCCGCAACGGCTGGGTCAAATTTGACATATCATATACATCAGTCGATTTGTCTTTTTTGCCGCTACAGGCATTATTGCTGTCGTCATTTTCCCTAAAAACGTGACATAAAGAAGTTCTTTCACCAATCACAGTTCGTGTTTACGGCCGAAATGGCGGCCATTTTGAAACGACGCAATGCATCGCGCATGTGTTAACTGCACTGAACATCGCGGCGAAATGAAATGGGTTTTGAGAAAGGGATTCGTTATGTCAGCCTTACGCAAAACATGAAGATAGCGGAACGATACCGACAAGAAAGACAAGTCGATTGATGTATGGTATGTCGAATTTGACCCAGCCGTTGCGGAGATCGGCCGAAAACCGGCCGATCGCCAATCGGATGTGGAATTGAAGAGTACATGTAGTGATGTTGCTGAGCAGCTGAAATACATCTCTGTCGCCCATCGTACAGCCCCGTGTTCCGTGTATTCTTTTTCTCCTATGAAGCCAGGGGAACAGCCCTTCGTGAAGAGGAATTCCCATTCATATAGCACACTGCCAGAGAACCCTCAAACGATATCGTAAGCGGTCATTTGATTTTCGCGTACTATATGTACTTTCCAGAGTGAGGACAATTGCGAAACGATTCAGCCTGCCTGAAGAAGTTGACCATCTCCTTGATGGGTAATTCTATCAGCGACCGTGGGTATACATAATACGAAAGGTTGCTATTGGCCATATCAACTCACAAAGTGCGTCTTGTGAATTCACTACGGCTTATTAGCCAGTGGCACCAGGCCTGGAGAACAGGCAATACTAGATAAGTCACGGCAGACGCTGTTAATGTGGGCGAATTAGACATGGAACCTGCTGGAGGATGCTAATGTTCGATTAACCATTGGCCCTCGTATTTCTCTCAGTGTAACAAGTGCATGACCGGACTTTGAAGTCAAAAGAAAAGGCCCACCAAGATAATAGACCACATCATCAATATGAATGGAAGGAAAGCACCAGATGGCCATATGAACAAGCAGTTGAAATAGTAGGGAGGTTTCGCAAGCGCCCGGTTAGGCCCTACGACGACGTTTATCTATTGTGTGGGTATACCCAAACAATAGATAAACGTCGTCGTATGGCCTAACCGGGCGCTTGCGAAACCTCCCTAGTGATGGCCACCTGTCGACTTTTACTTGCCATGCATGTCCATCGATATTCCAAAACCTATCCTCTGCACAGCAACCAGAAACAATCCATTTCCCAGGCGTAATGCAAAAAAAACAACTCCGAATGCCGATGATGGCTGTCTTGCATGTCTGATCGAGACATCCAGGAACGACATACATGGGCGAGATGTCGTGCATTGTTCTTGGTAAAAATACGAGCCATATGTTTGGAGGTAACGATTCCGTAAATTCGTGATAAGTTTGTTCGAATAAGAGTCCTGGCATTGATCCTGTTGAGAACTAAAAACTGTTTTTCTTTGTAACTTCGGTAGAGGGACAGGTTCAGAACAAATTGACTGCTAACAGTTGGGTGTTTCATCCTTTTGCTGATGTGGCAACGATTCTTATATGCGATGCATCATTGCAGTGACAAACGAAACGTCCCGTTGCATTTTGCACTACTCTTCATTCCACATCCGATTCATTAACGGAGGTTCGGCCGATATCTCCGCAACGGCTGGGTCAAATTTGACATATCATACATCAGTCGATTTGTCTTTTTTGCCGCTACAGGCATTATTGCTGTCGTCATTTTCCCTAAAAAGTGACATAAAGAAGTTCTTTCACCAATCACAGTTCGTGTTTACGGCCGAAATGGCGGCCATTTTATTGAAACGACGCAATGCATCGCGCATGTGTTAACTGCACTGAATATCGCGTCGAAATGAAATGGGTTTTGAGACAGGGATTCGTTATGCCGGCCTTACGCGAAAAATGAAGATAGCGCAAAGATACCGACAAGAAGGACAAGTCGATTGATGTATGATACATGTACATGTATGTCAAATTTGACCCAGCCGTTGCGGAGATCGGCCGAAAACCTCGCGCCAATCGGATGTGTAATGAAGAGTAGTATTCCTGATCCGCTGACTAATACATCTATGTCGCCATCGTACAGCCCCGTGTTCCTTATTGTATTCTTTTTCTCCCATGAAGCTAAAGGGAAGATCCCTTCGTGAAATGGAATTCCCATTCATATGGCACACTGCCAGAGAACCTTCAAACGATATCGTGCGGTCATTTGATTTTCGCGTACTATGTACTTTCCTGAGTGAGAACAATATTGCAAAACGATTCAGCCTGCCTGAAGAAGTTGACCATCTCCTTGATAGGTAATTCTATCAGCAACCGTGGGTATACATAATACGAAAGGTTGCTATTGGCTATATCAACTCACAAAGTGCGTCTTGTGAATTCACTACGGCTTATTAGCCAGTGGCACCAGGCCTGGAGAACAGGCGATACTAGATAAGTCACGGCAGACGCTGTTAATGTGGGCGAATTAGACATGGAACCTGCTGGAAGATGCTAATGTTCGATTAACCATTGGCCCTCGTATTTCTCTCAGTGTAACAAGTGCATGACCGGACTTTGAAGTCGAAAGAAAATGCCCACCAAGATAACAGACCACATCATCAATATGAATGGAAGGAAAGCGCCAGATGGCCATCTGAACAAGCAGTTGAAATAATGACAGCCACCTGTCGACTTTTACTTGCCATGCATGTCCATCGATATTCCGAAACCTATCCTCTGCACAGCAACCAGAAACAATCCATTTCCCAGGCGTAATGCAAAAAAAACAACTCCGAATGCCGATGATGGCTGTCTTGCATGTCTGATCGAGACATCCAGGAACGACATACATGGGCGAGATGTCGTGCATTGTTCTTGGTAAAAATACGAGCCATATGTTTGGATGTAACGATCCGTAAATTCGTGATAAATTTGTTCGAATAAGACACCTAGCATTCATCTTGTTGAGAACTAAAAACCGTTTTTCTTTGTAAACTTCGGTAGGGGCAAGTTCAGAACAAATATTGACTGCTAACAGTTGGGTGTTTCATCCTTTTTGATGATGTGGCAACGATTCTTATATTCGATGCATCATTGCAGTGACAAACGAAACGTCCCGTAGCCGCAACGGCCGTAGATATTCAAGAAGTGTCCCTTCCTGGATACGGCAAATATTTGCCTCCACGGAACCTAATGGGGCCATTTATCTAAGTTTCCGCTGAGCCTGCCGTCATCCTCACCATTGAATTCTATCCACATCATCTGGTGAACGAGTGGCTGAGGCAATGAGTATACCGACGGTGTGGTTTGGGCGACGTTCATTAGCGTCTCTTTTTATTGTATTTTCCTAATGATGATGAATCGAAGGCGATGGCAATCACCAAGCGTTGGCCTGGAGAAATCCACGTCAGTTATAGTGTATGTAGCTTAGCAATACCTGATTACCATACAGCAATGGGTATAGAAGAAATCTACTGGCTATTCCTGTACATCCACACACTGGACGCCAGTAAAATTGTAGAAGAAGTGAATACACCGGGGCCCATATTCATAAAACCTTGCTAGGCTTAGTTGCCTGCTAAAGTGCCTAGTTTGTACAGGCCAATGTACACAACTAGCAACCAACTAAGCTAGCAAGGTTTTAGGAATATGGGCCCAGGTCTCCCAAAGATTAATCTCACTCGGTACTTTCTGACTGATTCGTCAACCATAGGTCGGTAGGCATTCGCCAACGTGATGTGGAGTTTATGGTTCATGGCACGGTATATAGATCTAGACATCGACCAGTGACCAGACAGTCGTCCGCCAATGGCATCTCCCAACGACTTCGTGTCGCACTTCCTGCTAGCTTAACGACACACACTGTCCTAGACCACAAGGGAAATTCTTCGACGCCTTCGTGATGTCGTGAACCTGTTGCCCGGGGCTGCTATGTACCATGGTGACTTGACTAATTAATCAACAGTTCATAGCTTCCGTGTTAATCCATGCAACTTGAACAGAGTAGGTATCCAATGACCATCTCGAGAAGCAATTACTGTCTTATAAGACCTCTCCTGTATTCGTGCCATGTTTACACTTATTCTCATCGATACTCCCATCTACAAATCCACGGTGTTGGAATGAGAAGAAAACGAGTTTGTGGCTGATAACAAAGGCATTAGGCTACAGTTCTGAACCACCGTCTCTCATGCTGACGGATGCAAGCTGAATCTGAAAAAGCTGTAATTACATCAAGTTCATTATTCTTTGTCGTGTTGTTTAAGAATTTGTACATGTATACAACAAACATGTATGTGTGTTTTTGAAGATCTGGTGATTTTTTGATAGACTATTTGAAAATGAAACGACGGTCATTTTTTAGACGGAGAGAATCTTGGCATACTCGCGTTGCTTTTGGTTGTATTGCAACTCAGGTAAATGGACGTTGGATGCTACTACAACAACCCCACGTGCAAGAGGGCGGCAGGCTATATTGAGACAGTGCAGCCACACAGAAACATATCGGCGATATTTCGAGCACCGATACACAATATATATCTTCATTAGTGGAATATCTCGGTAAATATAGCTGTTAATCACCGCGTCTTTATCATATTAGTATTCCACACCCGAAATCAATACCAATTCCTCATAGGAAAGCTGATACCGGTACTGTAGCCTTGACATTTATGTAAAATATGCTTTAGCTAAAGCCACACATATACCACTTGGGTCTGCTAATCGCCTGTTTATTCGCCAATTAAGTCCATCCCAGATCAAATACGACTCCTGTGCCGCATGGAACAAATCCGCCGCAATTTTCCCATCCATCAATGTAAGCCATAAAAAGAACCAGTCAGCTGCGCTCGTGACGTCGATTACTGAAGCTTGCCCAATGGAAAGTTAGCGCGGCGCTCGTCTCCAACAGGAATCCTGATTCACACTGTAATAGCCTTTACGGTATAGAGCAGCACGTTACGACCGTTAGTGGCGTGATAGATGTTGAGGTGGGATTTTTGGTTACAGTATCAGTGCAATCATCATGGTTTCATGCAATGGATACTTATGGGATGAGGACGTTGGTTTAGACGCGACGACGGGCTAACGACGCCCTGGCACAACTTGGATAGAGTTCCATCATTTTTTCGTCACTTTTTGCTGTTTACAGCGACGGCACGGCGTTCAGATTCAGCTTCTTCCGCCGCCGACGAACCATGTGCACCCAAAAATATCTTGAGCCGTCATGTATATACTATATCACATCTGAAGTGAACAATATGACGGCTGGTAATAAGGATTACGATGTTAGGGAGATATCGCAAAAGATCATGGTGAACGGTGATATACCTAAGGTGCAGGTGGTTGAAAAGGACGGCCATTGGTTTACTTTGAACAATCTTCAGCTGGAAGTTTGTCAAAGACTTGAACAGGATGGGAGGTGTAAAAAAGTGAAGGCGGATGTTATACCAATAAGTGAAATTCCAGCTGAGCTCCTTAAGATGATGGTGCTTCCAAATAAAACTTCGGAGAATTCACAAGGTATGTACCCGACTGGTTGTTGCTTTGTTAGTTTATAGTGTTTATAGTGCATAATAAATGACACTAGAACAACAGAAGGGAAATAATGATGCAGCATTAGGAAGGTTTACCGCAATTTTTAAATTTTTAATTAAAATTAATAAAGGGTGCGCCCATAATGAGGAAGTCCAGCTGTGCACAGTGCAGGTGCTTTTGACAACTGCAGAGCAATTAAATCTTCCCTGTTTTAAAGGATCTTCTGTCTCATAACGCAATATATTTTCCGCTCTATCGCAGGAAATAGAAACTTGGATTAGGATAAAGCCAGGTCTAGGAAGGTTTACTACGAAACCCCACCCAGCGATGTCTGTAACATGTTAGTTGAAATAATGAGTTGACTTTGATTCATTGAGGTCTAGCTGGTGTACGAACACTGTTCGTCGTTTGCGTAAATGTACTGACTTTTTATTTTGAAAGTACGATTTATACTGTGCCAACAGTGAGTTTTCGCAAACAACGAAATACGAAATACGAAATTGGACTTCACTTCAAGGACCTAATGTATTTCTGGAGATGGTTGGCCACAAATATCGCCAGCTGGAAGTGCGTCTTTTACCGTATGGTCACGCACGACCGATAGAGTTGCGATGTATATTACACTTGGAAATTTATCTTTCATTTCCACTTCGTAGGTACGAAGTGGAAATTTCAAAATTCAAGGTGCACCAAAACTCTCTCGGTCTTATATGATATGCTAAAAGACGCTCTGGCAGCAGGGATATGGTACCAACCATTTCCTGAAATACATTAGATCATGGGAATGAGGTAGAATNTTCACACTTGCATCCAAAAAGCAACGCTTGTACTCGCTCGCTTGAGAAGAAGTACAACGAATAGCGTTTGTTAAAATGGTTGAGGATGCCTTCGCCAGCACCGCCGTACCATTCGAGTGAGTAACCCAACCAACATCACAAGCTATCTATTGTTCGGTGATCACCATGGTCACTCATGTCCAACTGATGATAGATGATCCAAATAACACCATTACAGATAATATATTGCTATTTGGATATTGGCATCCCACTATTGGCGGGAATGTTAGAACGTTATTGGTATATTTGCTGAGTGGGACTTGTTCTCTGAAACACAGTCTAACATGTTATAGGCTGTCCTTTGTTAAAAAAAAGCATTTCCGAGTAAAGGTCAATTAAGGGATGGGAAGTACGTAAAGTGTTAGAGCATACGTGCTACCAATATTGCTGTGTTACCGGTACCACTACATGAGGTCCACATTTTTTCTTAAATTCGTGACTCTAACGTCGAGTTTCAGTGGACACTCCCTATTAATAACGATCATGTGTATCGTCAGGACAGGCGAACACAAAGCACTTCCCACCTTGGATAAGATAAGAAGCTTCCTCTCTCAATTTCCATGTATATCGTCCTTCCCATTTAACGGGTTTCATTTCAAATATTGAGACTTCGCCTACTCATAATAACTATGTAAAAGATCATTTTGCACGGTCGACAATGGCATGCCGATTTGAGGATTTGCCTGTTCATCACCACGCCTATTGTCCTGACGGCCTGGAGTCAGTTTCACACTTTAGTCAGCGTTCAATTTCACCGACTTAAAATTATTATTGCTGACGCCCCACAAGGCTCAGTCAAAGGCTTGAATTAGTCTTTGACTCACTGAGGTCGAGCTGGTGTACGAACACTGTTCGTCTTTTGCGTAAATGTACTGACTTTTTATTTTGAAAGTACGGTTTATACTGCGGCAAGAGTGAATTTTCGCAAACCTGAGGAAAAACGAAGTACGAAATACGAAATTGAACTTCACTTCATGGACCTAATGTAGGCCTATTTCTGGAGTTGGTTGGTGCCACAAATATCGCCTGCTCCATGCGTCTTAAACCGTATGGTGACGCAAGACCGATAGAGTTGCGGTGGAAATTGATAGTGGAAATTTAAAAATTCAAGGTGCACCAAAACTCTCTCGGTCTTACATGATGTGCTAAAAGACGCTCTGGCAGCAGGGATTTAAGGTACCAACCACTTCCTGAAATAGATTAGGGGCCGTATTCAAAAAGGGTGTTTAAGACTTAGACGCGTGTAACTTCGTCAAATGCATGGTGGAAGTGTGTGCATTTAGTGAAGTTACACGGTCGCGTCTAAGTCTTAATCGCGCGATGACCACCCTTTTTGAATCCGGCCCTAGATCATGGAAATGAAGGTGAATTTCGTATTTCGTACTTTTCGTGCAATTCTGTTGTTGGCATACGCAAGTATTATCAGGTATTAACATTTTGCGGTGACAAAATGCTTTTATCACCTATTGGTATCAATTTATACATTAACTTACAGTCTCTGGAGAAGCAGCCAGTTGCCAGCATCATCATCCCAATTACACGCACTATCATCAAAGAACGTCAATAAACCGATACACCTCTAATTCCATTGCGGATGAATGCATTTTTCTCTGGAACAACGATCCTACCCAATAAACCGTCAGAAACATTTGATGATTCTGAAGCAGAAACAACTGCACTTTGCGGGAAATCCTCTTGCTTGCTATTGATTCGCGTTTGAAAGCAGATCTCTGAAAGCTCTCAGAATATTTGCTTCTGATCACTTCAAACTGTTTTAAAACATACTAAGCAGCCTTATCGCCAAGACAGAAAAAAGAATGAGAATAAGATGTTAAAAGTGACATCAACCCAAGACTAAATCCCAAATGCATTGTCTTCTATAATCTTTTAAGAACTTCTCTTTAGAGTTTATTTCAACTCCTGGGGAGATATTACATGTATATGTCAAATTTTCTGCTGTTTATTCGGTAGGAACATCGACTGAGAAGTGCCATGCTGTACGCTCGGTGTACACGATAGGAATAATTTCGTATACCACGGTGTACACGATAGGAATAATTTCCTAACCATTTTATTGTACAAGAAAAATAGGGCAGAACCTTTTGTGTATTTTTTCCTTTACGACAAAAACGGGACGATGTTTCCCGTCATACAAGGTGAAATAAATTCCTACAAAATATTTCGAAGGGAAAAATGTATCGTGTACAGCAGGCATAACGGGTTATAAGCTATCAACAGTATTTTGTTTAAATGGCTTACATCAAGGCTGCAAGTTTGTATATTGTAATAACGAAAGAAATACATGTACAACTGTAAGTCATTTTTTATCAAGAAACGTTTACTAGCTGCAGGTGCAGTTGATAGCCCGGTATGTATACACGTCTACATGTACGTACAAAATGACGCTTTTGTACTCATCTGTCCAACACACCCTACGTCCTCCACGGGTGTCTAGCTAATATGATTCCACTTTCCGAGGCTATTAAACCGTGGATAAATGAGATATGAGGCTCATTTCTTCTATTCTCATGGGTCGTCCATTCATTTCGATGCTGACGTGAAGAAACTTCCTGTATATGTTTGGCTATCTACATGGGGTTGGCGAAACAGCAGACGGTTGATTGGGTGAATACTTTAGTAGCTGTAGCCTAATCATGCGGCTCTGAGGTTTTTTGGTGTTTTGTAGGTTTTTATACATAAGAGAGTAAGAAATAAAACTGGAAAATAATAAGTGGGAAAATTTTGCACTTTTGCGCGAATTTTTCAATTTCTCAAATTGGGATAGAATTTTTTTCTTAGTTCGAGAAATTTTCTTGAAATGACATGACATTTTGTCTGATTTTTCGGGCGATATTTGTCAAAATGGGAAAAATTATTTCCGCAATTTGAGAAATTGAAAAATCCGCGCAAAATGCCAAAATTTCCCACGTCTTATTTTCCACTTTTATTTCTTGCTCCCTACTGAACATGTAGTACATGTTTTTTTTCATTGGATATTTTGAGCGATCAATTGGACTTTCAATGCGGATTTACTCAGTTTTATTGGCCATAGGTTAAGCAGGATATACATATACTCTAGGCTACTTCGTCGTCTCTCAGTCTTCACATCTCCTTATTCTACTTAATCTAATGTTTGAAACCTGTCTACGAAGTCTCAGTGATACTTTGAGGTACACGGCGATATCGTATTTCAAAAATCTTGTCACAAACTATGAAGTACATTTGCGCCGTGAAGTCTGTAGATTAGCGTACACGTCAGCAAGAGCACAACAATATAGCCTACCAAACATTTTGGTATGTACGGCATCAGAAGAGCCGTCTCTACACCTTGCCATTTCAGGTAGTTTGGTTTAATAACCGATTTTGACACTTGCCCTAGTCACTTGCCCTATATGAATTTGTGTGAATTTGAATGGGAGATACAGTATTTGTTCAATCTCATAGTAAAAAACCAATTTCGGGGTTACTATCTGAATTGCCATTTATATTATAATGCTTTTTAGTGGGCCTACATGAAGCAAAAAGTAATCAGTTGAGGTTATACGTAAGTTACATGTATCAAATACAAGAAGAAGTATGAATAATATTTTAATTTCGGACATCTCCTNGAGCCAGAAGTTGCACATGACACTTATATGAAAGCTCCATGAAAGGTCAATTTGGAAAAAACGTTTCGGTTTCATATCTCCAAAGGTGACGGAAATAGCTGGGTTTGAAAAGACCGTCCCACCAGCAAATACAGTTTTAATCAAAAAATGTTAACTTAGAAAAACGCTGGGAACCTGATATTTTGGTTTCTGACAGTGTTTTCGATGCCCTTTCGACTGCCCCAGGTGAGGAAAGCTAAAATTGAGAATTTGAAGATATCTCACATTTGGGTACTTTATGTTGGTCACAAAATGCAGGGTGAGTATCGAGTAGGTATATACTACCCTTACTCGACCTGACGAGATTCCTGAATTACTTGGAATTACAAGGTGCTGGAATCTTAAAGAGGCTTCCACAGTTTCTAAGTTCCAGGTGCCTTATTTTCCACAAAAAATTTGAAATTGATTCCATCATGCGTTGTGTTATCTGACAAAAGTTTGCCACGGGGTGTTACAAGACAGCCCTTCGAGATAAAGAGGTAGAAATGGTGGAACGGGCTAAAGGGGCTTAAATCCCCGCGGTTGGCGTAGGTTTCATTGGTATAACATCTTAGATGTGGTGCTGATTGAATGTCCACGTTATCTGAACCACATGGCACATCGGACGACCGCGACGAGTGATGATGCAGGTGGACATCAGCATTTTCTGTGCTCAAATTCATGACAGTGCAATTCTCTTGTTGGCATACACAAGTACATGTATTATCATGTATCATTAACATTTTGCGGTGATAAGATGCTTTTATCACCTATTGGTATCAATTTAATCATTAACTCACAGTCTCTGGACAAGCAGCCAGTTGCCAGCATCGTCACACCAATTACACGCATTATCATCAAAGAACGTCAATAAACCGATACACCTCTAATTCCATTGCGGATGAATGCATTTTTCTCTGGAACAACGATCCTACCCAATAAACCGTCAGAAACATTTGATGATTCTGAAGCAGAAACAACTGCACTTTGCGGGGAATCCTCTTGCTTGCTATTGATTCGCGTTTGAAAGCAAATCTCTGAAAGCTCTCAGAATATTTGCTTCTGATCACTTCAAACTGTTTTAAAACATACTAAGCAGCCTTATCGTCAAGACAGAAAAAAGAAGGAGAATAAGATGTTAAAAGTGACATCAACCCAAGACTAAATCCCAAATGCATTGTCTTCTATAATCTTTTAAGAACTTATCTTTAGAGTTTATTTCAACTCCTGGGGAGATATTACATGTATGTATGTCAAATTTTCTGCTGTTTATTCGGTAGGAACATCGACTGAGAAGTGCCATGCTGTACGTTCGGTGTACACGATAGGAATACTTAATTTCCTATACTACGGTGTACACGATAGGAATAATTTCCTAACCATTTTATTGTACAAGAAAAATAGGACAGAACCTTTTGTGGATTTTTTCTTTTACGACAAAAATGGGACGATGTTTCCCGTCATACAAGGTGAAATAAATTCCTACAAAATATTTCGAATTCCTACAAAATATTTCGAAGGGAAAATGTATCGTGTACAGCAGGCATAACGGGTAAGCTATCAACAGTATTTTGTTTAAAAGGGCTTACATCAAGGCTGCAAGTTTGGATATTGTAATAGCGAAAGAAATACATTGTACAAGTACAACTGTAGTCATTTTTTATCAAGAAACGTTAGCTGCAGGTGCAGTTGATAGCCCGGTATGTATACACGTCTACATGTACGTACAAAATGACGCTTTTGTACTCATCTGTCCAACACTCTCTACGTCCTCCACGGGTGTCTAGCTAATATGATTCCACTTTCCGAGGCTATTAAACCGTGGATAAATGAGATATGAGGCTCATTTCTTCTATTCTCATGGGTCGTCCATTCATTTCGATGCTGACGTGAAGAAACTTCCTGTATATGTTTGGCTATCTACATGGGGTTGGCGAAACAGCAGACGGTTGATTGGGTGAATACTTTAGTAGCTGTAGGCCTAATCATGCGGCTCTGAGGTTTTTTTCCGGTGTTTTGTAGGTTTTTATACATAAGAGAGTAAGAAATAAAACTGGAAAATAATAAATTTTGCAGTTTTGCGCGAATTTTTCAATTTCTCAAATTAAAATAGAATTTTTTCTTATTTCGAGAAATTTTCTTGAAATGACATGACATTTTGTCTGATTTTTCGGGCGATATTTGTCAAAATGGGAAAAATTCTTTCCGCAATTTGAGCAATTGAAAAATCCGCGCAAAATGCCAAAATTTCCCACTTCTTATTTTCCACTTTTATTTCTTGCTCCCTACATGTAGTACATGTTTTTTTTTCACTGGATATTTTGAGCGATCAATTGGACTTTCAATGTGGATTTACTCATTTTTATTGGCCATGTACATGTAGGTTAGTCATGTTAGTAGTCTCTCAGTCTTCACATCTCCTTATTCTACTTAATCTAATGTTTGAAACCTGTCTACGAAGTCTCAGTGATACTTTGAGGTACACGGCGATATCGTATTTCAAAAATCCTGTCACAAACTATGAAGTACATTTGCGCCGTGCACGTCAGCAAGAGCGCAGCAATATAGCCTACCAGACATTTTGGTATGTACGGCATCAGAAGAGCCGTCTCTACACCTTGCCATTTCAGGCAGTTTGGTTTAATAACCGAGTTTGACACTTGCCCTAGTCACTTGCCCTATATGAATTTGTGTGAATTTGAATGGGAGATACAGTATTTGTTCAATCTCATAGTAAAAAACCAATTTCGGGGTTACTATCTGAATTGCCATTTATATTAATGCTTTTTAGTGGGCCTACATGAAGCAAAAAGTAATCAGTTGAGGTTATACGTAAGTTACATGTATCAAATACAAGACGAAGTATGAATAATATTTTAATTTCGGACATCTCCTCTCTATTTCACTAATATTAGGTTCTGTAACTATATATCCCTCATAAAACTTTTCTCTAATAATACTCATTATTAGGCCCTCTCATTGATGGCTATGATTTCGCTGCAATAGCTAAGTCCTCTTGATTTAATATATGCAACAGACTCTAACAGATCTCTACTCAACAAAATACTTTAACTTATGAATAATTCATATACTGTGAGGCACTGTGCTAATTTACTCTGTAAATCAGCTCTTCAATTCCACCACATCGTGCTGACAATTGAAAAAGTAAATGGAAAAGCTTTTGGTGCCGTACGTATGTCGTGAATGTGATGTTAAGTGGCTGAGAGGAGGAAGTTAGAAGTTTACTAAATGAGTATGCGGATGGATATTTTTATTAACGAGAACATTGCCATCAATTTTAAAGCTGGATAGTTGTTCTATCACAATATGGTAAAGAAAAGAGTCCTCTAATTGTACTTCTCGTCCCACACAGAGTGTTCCAACATTTTCCCTAAGTTAGGATAATTGGAATTTCAGTAGGGTTGTCTAGTTCTCTGATGGGCCATGTCTTTCTGGATTATTTGTCACCGAGCAACAACAACCATTTACCTGATGCAGTTATCCATGAACGATTTTTAGCAAGAAAGTAAGTTGAATGTTTTTATGCATATTTCTTGTTTGAGAAATGCATAACTACATGTACACCTTCCTTCCAGGACGCTCAATTTATAGGGTCTAACCACGTGATATGCAGCAGTCAACAAATTGACCTCCTCACCCAATGGGGACGATAGCCGACTTTTTCAATAGGTGTCACTAGTGGTTAAAACTATTGAAATGAAACTGACATCCCGGTCCTGATCAATTTCCCACACAAAAGGCGTCCATTGTACATGTATTAGGATCGGGTTTCGGTGTGCTGCCCTCTGTTGAGCTAGGATCCCTATTCACCAAACACTGTGTACTAAAGTAATGTGCTTTGGGGATTGACCTCTGAAAGGGGCTGGTAAACCAGTAGGGTGATCCCACAATAAACAGAACAGCCAAGTGTTCTATTGTTATCGTTCACTCACTTAGCTTTACAATAGGGCTTCAGTCAGTCCTTTTGGGCACCTTTTGTCTCAAACATTACATGGAGGTGGTGACAAAAGACATAGTTATTCTGTCAGTTGTCTCATTAGGCTTCCCTTACATAGAAGTATACGGTATACGAAAACGCCGCTTAACAATCGCTTCCCGCGGATTCACGACCGTAAAGCCATTGTTCACCGGCGTTTTCGTATACCGTATACTTCTATGTAAGGGAAGCCTTATAGATCACTCAGTGGTACCCGGTAGTTTATTCCTTATGTTTCCATTCCTGACCAGCTCCTTTCTTGGTATTATCATTTTCAAGACGACTACTAGATTTAGCAATGATTGCTGTCACGCTGATGTTACACTCTTGCGACGAACCTTAATTGTTGTTGTTGCCTCTGCCAGTTACCGAAACCAATATTCACACAGTGTGGTAAATTGAACGGCTAGAATGACTTTTCCAAATAGTACTACTATTGACATGCAGTAGAGCCGACATGTTTGGCGAGCCGGGAGCGATTATTATCGCAATCATTCGTAAGCCATGATCGATGTATATTTAAAGCTGAGTGGGTTAGGATTTGACACCGCCATCATAGATCAAATAACAAGCGCCATCGTGTCACCTTCGCTTACTTATAGACCTTGACGTTTCCGATAGCAGCGGAAAAGCAATGTTTATACACACGGTGGTCAGAGAAACCTAAACTGCCTTCGATGAATATAGATGAGAGGGAGAACAAGGTAAATCATAGGAGAAATGGTGATGGAGCTATGCTTACAATCACCATGGACTGCTGGTCTCAGTGATATCTTCCAAACACTTCCCTTGTATCTCGCTACGGAACAAGTCAGACTTGTTGAAAGACCTCATATTGCTCCAAATATTATTCATTGCGTGGGGAATCATTAGGGAGGTTTAGAAATCAAACGATAACATAAACTTTACGACAATGTTATTTTTCATACTACACAATAACCAGAATTTATACAGCATCGGTACGAAAATAACGTTGTCCTTAACGTTTACGTTTATCGTTTGATTTCTAAACTTCCCTATTGAATACCATGGCACGTAGCAAGATTGTCTGCTTTTCCTCCCACCCTTATTGAAACTCAAAACCACAAAGCCAACTAACCTACCGCTCACATGACTATATATATCATGTCATTTAGGTTTATCCTATTAACATGCACCGTCTGACTTTAACCTATCACGCCCGAAAGCACTCTATCAACTCGGATATGCAGCTTTTTACATTCTAAACGATCGATCCCAAGGGCAGAGTGTGTAATTTAGTTTTGATACGTCTATCTTGCCGAGTACACTTTCTGCACGTAGGCAGAGATGAAAGAAACGTTGATTCTGAGAAGAAAGAGATTGGCGAGACACTACGTTAAAGATAATGTATCACGGGTATTTTCGCGGGCCACGAAAATCATTGTTTATTTACATTTTGTTTGTTTATATCCTGTCTTTCTTTGTCTTATGGGTAATTTTTGGTGGCATATCGCCTCTAGAAATTCTTTTAATGCAGGAAGTAGTCAATTTGGTGGGTTGGCATGTCCCAAAATCCCAATACATCCATGTTTACAAACACTGAATGTAAACAATGAATTCGTGATACATTATCTTTAAGTTAGACAATCAAGTGCAGGGTTCGCACTTCATTTTTTGAGAGACAGGCAACTTTTGCCTTCCACATTTTCATGAAATCGTTGTGAAGTCCAAACTGAAATCACCAAGGCAAATCTGTGAAGTCAGGTGTGGGCACCTGACGCAAACGCTTAACGCCTTGGATTATTTCACACCTTGCAAATGTGATAGAAAGGCCTGTAACACTCATTCTGAAAAGAGGAAAATGTGTATTTCAACGAAGGTTGCATGATGGAAAAGCAAAATCACGACCGCCATCGGTCATACATGTAGTATCATGGTAATCAGGGGCACACAAGGAAAAAAATTGCAGAGATTCGAAAAGTAAATCCCACGGAAGAGGAACGATTGGTGATTCTGAGCCACTTTCATGCGGTCGCTTTCCAATTGTTACGGGGGATGTACGCTATTGATTGGTTCAACAGGGAGAATGGGTCGCCAATGTAAACGTGTGACAGGGTCTGTCACCAATGTACTCGATAACAAGGCAATTTCCTGTCTGTCAAGGAATTTAAAGTCAACACGAGAGAGTGATAGGCGGCTCATACACAATGTACTTTTCATCCAATCCCCGAGAGGATTAAGATTTTGCTACGTGCCTATCTCGACAAGATCTTTCAGAAGCAATATTGTGTCGGGTATAGCCAATTATATCAAATAACCTTGATATATGTTACCCATCCCTTGCAAAACCCGTCTTAAAGCCCGCTGTCCCACTTAGGATTTTTCTAGTACTAAAATTTTTAAATGGGGTTCAAATGGGTTTTCATAAATGCATTTCAGCTAGGCAGTCGGTGGCCTAGACCGAAATCACCCTTAATGGGCCTCGTTTTATAATTTTTAGTACTAGAAAAATCCTAGGTACACAGCGGGCTTTAGTCGCACAAGATATGAACCAGGATGAATCAGAATAACTCCAGGAGATAAAGGAAGAAATGTAATCACCAAAATTTTACAAAAAAACAGACAATAAAGCCTAGGCTTACTGAAATTGACAAAACGTTCATCACAACCCCGATCACAACCTGCCAAATTCAGAGTGACTTAGCACTGTTTTTGTGGTGACGGGTCACATATTTATGGTAGCCTATAGCCTGGTTGTAACGTAAACCAACAAAATATTCTATGCACTCCATTCCAACGAATGATGTTCATGTTGGCGTGAACAGCCTTACAAACAAAAGACGTACAAACTGAAGACTTAAACAAACAAAAGACGTGAACCAGCAGAAGACGAACCGCTCGTACCTATTTCAGAAGACGAACCATTAATTCGTATTTTTGGAAAAAGAAGAAAGTCACGTTCACCGCCGAACCATTAGCGGAAACAAGAATGGAAATCCCAAACTATGGATCAAATGAATTGCTTCAAGCAATTGCACAAGAAATAACGCTGCGTCTGGATTTAGTGAGAACATTTTGAAATGAGTGGTTTTGAGTGAAATAGCAGATTGATGCGCCTCTGGGTATACCTTCACATTGAATGTACATGTTGCCATATCATGCGTGTATTGGCAGCCAGCTAGTGTATGGAGGTATGAGAATGTCCATTGCGCCAATAGAATATCATAATACTCATTTACATACTGATGCGTAGCAATGCGGACCCTACCTCACTGCCTCAATAGGTGTCACTTGTGGTTAAAATTATTGAAATGAAACTGACATCCCGGTCCTGATCAATTTCCCACACAAAAGGCGTCCACTGTATAGGACCGGGTTTCGGTGTGCTGCCCTCTATCGTAGCTAGTATCCCCATTGCGAGGCTCATTGTTCCACATGCCAATCCGGACCCCAACCATTGAAAACTATTACCTACTTGAAGACCAAAATATCAATGACTTCACGAAGCTCCATTCAAAGGAATGTTAGAGTGGTTTGTGACTGACTCTTCAACAATGCCAACACCAACAAACTGTCCATAAATAGACGTTAGGCTGCTGTTTCCTTATCTGTATTGTTTTGCCATTGTAATGTACTATGTACGTACACAACCATTTGCATGTACATGATAGAAATGCGGTTGCTATTTTACGGAAGCACTTAATGCTTTATCAGTGAATTCTTCTCTCAACGGGAAGCATAAAATCCTTCGGTAAATCTCTAATGACGTATGTCAATTTTATTGGCTTTACCCTCATCTCCTGATACTACACGGATTACCTGTCGTTCGGCGCCCACGCAGTAGACGCTAGCGTTGTGTCGGCTATGATCCATACAATACTGCGATGGCGTTGAAAAAAAGGGCAACCCTAAAAAATAAGGTGTCGCTAATCAAGGAAACACACTTCCATATGCAAGGAGTCCAAAGTGCCGTCTGGTTTATTCCTGTTTTTTCTATGGGTAATCACTTGTGAAGTACAGTATGTATGATGCAGACCGGTGCTGTTGGAGGTACCCAAGCGCAAGACCCTGGGCCCATAAAGGTGTAAATGACGTCTTATCCAATGGAACAAGGTGCCGCTTATCTAGTGTAACGGCTACCTGTGAGGGTCAGGGGTTAGGGCTAGGGTAAGGATTAGGGGTAGGCCTTAGGGGTAGAGGTAGGAGG
Source organism: Notospermus geniculatus (assembly GCA_002633025.1). Taxonomy (NCBI): domain Eukaryota; kingdom Metazoa; phylum Nemertea; class Pilidiophora; order Heteronemertea; family Lineidae; genus Notospermus; species Notospermus geniculatus. The sequence continues at coordinate 174,158 of NMRB01000367.1, read as the reverse complement.
CCAGGTATCAAGGGTTGTGGGATAGGGGCCAGGGGTTATGATTGGCCAAGAGAAGAACATAAGATAGAAAAAGCGGTGAAAAAAATTCGTCCAAGCTGCTGTGGACGACATTCACCCCTTCAGCCTTAGGTACTTGCTGAAGTGCCCAGTTTACCAGTTTGTACAGGCCAATGTACACAACTAGCAACAACTGGGCCTAGCAAGGTTTTTATTAATATCGGCCCTGGACTTTAACATCGACATTCTCAACCAGCGATATCGACCAAGATCCCAATTGTTCTTCACCGCTGAGTGGTTCGCATTCGTGACTTTTAGCCTTTATACCCTTTACAATTCAGATCAGCAACATGGGAAAACAGATTGAAATGTCTGGGAGAAAAAAAACGTATAAAAAGTAAGCTCAACCTGTTGTCTGAGAGTCTATTGTCTGTCTAGGCCTACTTTGAAAAAGGCATTATCGTTTTGATCTCACTGATGAAATATCGCCAGCACGCAGTAGCCATAACCTTTCCGACTACAGTAGCATCTGTTGGCTATGGAGTGCTCTCTCTCTCGCTCGCTCTGATTGTGTGCTTTCCAACTCTCCAAATAAGGAAAATCCTTTATGCCGCGTTGCGCCGCTTTTGTTTGCTATGACACTTTTGTTATGTTCATCTTGGCATTTACCATTAGCGAACCATATATTTTCGCTGCCTGGCAACATAATTTTCAACCGCCGTAATGATCCATCTGTTGAAAAAAAATCTATTGAAATGCGGCTTCCACAACACCATTATACATCTTTGCACAAGGCGAATATTTTATGTACGGGCATTGCGACTGCTGACACACGTTGCATTACATGTAAATATTAGTGATATCGACAAGATTTTGTGATCCGGGACCTTATTCACGAAGCTCCCGTAACTTACGGAAATGCGCAAACTATTGTCCTTTTGCGGACAACCTGTTGTTCGCTATCAGCCTGACAAAGGATTTGCGTACCCTTAAAGTTACGGGGGCTTTGTGAATAAGGTCCCTGATATCCTGAAATTTACTGATCCATCACTGAGTTCCTTCTCTTGTTTTAATATGCTTCTATCCAGTGTGTTGTTGATTAGCTATAATAGAAGCCATGACCCGGCCCTCAACCACACTCTATCTTCAATAGTAAAATGTAAGCCCCTCTGAAAACAATAATGTCACTAGCATCTGGCATATCCAGCAAGCAGAGATGGCATCTCGAAGCTTCTAATCGGCAATCAGAGCAGGTAACATCTATCTGACAACCAGAGATGTTATCTCTGCCGACGGAGTAGATCTATGGCTTATCTGAAACAAGCCCCGTATTTTGCGGTTACATCAGGCGGCAATAATTCTGTTGAAAGAATCTACTACTACATTAAAAAAACCATTTAAGAATGTTACGTCGGCACATAAATCTGNAACTTTGATCAAAATGTGTGACTTGCTAGGTTTTGCCTTAACATTCAAGCATGGTAGATCGTACTATAGGTTTAGGTCTATGAGTAAATGCCCCTGTCGTGGCCATTCTACCATCTACACAGATCTACAGCGAACGTCGGAGGGCAAAGGTCCAATATACTGGCACGATATTTTGATATAAACACCGATTTAGATACGTATATTGCACCACCAGCAACAAATACACACAGGATTCGACTAAAGGGACTGATGCCAAAACGGCCCCGCATCATTCCATATCGGATCGCCAAGATTAATTTGATTATCCCGGAGTGACAGGATGATCCATGTAGCGTGACGTCTACTATGGGAAACACATCCTGATGCGCTTAAGGGAATAACACTGGCTATTTGATGACTAATAGAGATAGTTACTTGATAGAGGTATGGTAATACATACAAGCCAGTGTTCATGTTGGTAGTGGTTGGTTGCTGGAAATACATGTATCAGACGTCTCTTGGCAAAAATTGGAATTCGACAGGCAAAATGCCAGGTTGCAAGCAACTCGAGTTATTTTTCGATTGTGTCACTTGATTCCTGTATCTGAATATCCGTGATGTGGTCATATTGCAGCTGTTTCTGCATTTGCCACTGCAAAGATGGAAATCATACCCATGGCTAAAAGAAAGACAATCGTGTCTTCTCCCAATGTTTTCAAGTTTTGGTTTTTGGCGTTTTACATTGTACAGTCATGGACATTAGTTTCAATATTTAAAATACTACTGTGCCAATTTAAACACGGTTTTTCCATATGAAAGTACATCTTGTTGGTCACATTTCTGCATCAACATTTTGGAAATTTGGAAATATCCTAATTACGTAATAGCTCATCAGAAAAAATCATAAAAATCAATATTTTTATTATGTAATTTTTTGGTGACTTTTGTTGCAGTTTTGATAGAGTGGAACCTTCTAAGAATCATGGACTTTGTTTCATCAAGATATGTTGAGTGGTTGCTCAGATATTTGAGATAACATGTATCAAAATTTCGATAATTTGAGATTTTTCAATTTTTCACAAAATTTTGATATCAGTGGACAGAGCTCACCTAAAAACCAAGAAGTATGAAGTTTTGGTTTTGGTTTTGATACCGGTACTTTGAAAAATACGCAATATTTCTGCCTAGATAAGGCAAAAAGTTCCAAAATTTAGTATATACATATTCTGAGGCTAGCTTTATCTAATGGCATCAAAATTTCCCACACTAACACGAAAATCTCAAATTATCAAATTTTGATAATCTCAAATATCTCAGCAACCACTCGACATATTTTAATGAAACAAAGCCCAAAATCCTTAGAAAGTTCCACTCTATCACATCTGCAACAAAAATCGCAAAAATATTAGATAATAAGAAGTTTGATTTTTAGTGTTTTTTGTGATGATCTATTACATACATGCAATTACGATATTATCAAATTTCCAAAATTTTGATGCAGAAATATGACCAACAACGAATGTATTTTCATATGGAACAAACCGTGTTTAAATTGGCCCAGTAGTATTTTAAATATTGAAAGCACAAAGTGTAGATAAACTAATGTCCATGACTGTACGTGTATAATGCGAATACCGCCGTTCGATAACACATTCCACATGTAAAATATCGTGTGAAAATCTTGCAAAATTTGGTAACAGATGTCAGTTGTGGCTGTAGAAATGATACGGCTGACGATCTCTATACATGTGGTATGTAAGTTATTATTGTTGCAGCTGTTCTACATAAGAAAATGAAGACTATGTAATGATTGCAGTCGATTGTCGACATGATTCAACATCCATGTCGATTCCATAATGCTGACGTCTGGCACAGTTATGTGCAGAGCCGACGGAAAATTTGGTGACCACAATACCACCAAAATATCGTCACGGGAACTTTTAGTTGACACTCAAGTTTCCAAAGCGCAGTAATGGATCACGGCAATAAGTGGCAATCAATTGCTTACAAGCACTCAAATGTTATTATGGTAATTGCGGAGAGAATCCCAATAAGTCTCCAATCCCTCCAATACGTAGTCCACCATTTGCCGATAAGAAGGAAATGGAATGTGCTTTTGTTTGTTTAACCACAAATGGAGATGATGGATTCAAGTTTGACACTTCCTCTCGACCGTTTCCGTTGCTTTCAAGTATCGCGCTCTCCTTTACATTAGCCATTTGACACATCCAATATGANTCATTGTTTATTTACATTTTGTTTGTTTATATCCTGTCTTTCTTTGTCTTATGGGTAATTTTTGGTGGCATATCGCCTCTAGAAATTCTTTTGATGCAGGAAATAGCCTAGTCAATTTGGTGGGTTGGCATGTCCCAAAATCCCAAAATAACATAATGTAAACATCCATGTTTACAAACACTGAATGTAAACAATGAAGTCGTGATACATTATCTTTAAGTTAGACAATCAAATGCAGGGTTCGCACTTCATTTTTTGAGGCACAGGCAACTTTTGCCTTCCATATTTTCATGACATCGAAGTGAAGTCCAAACTGAAAGCACCAAAGGCAAATCTGTGAAGTCAGGTGTGGGCACCGGACGCAAAGGCTTAACGCCTTGGATTATTTGCCACCTTCAAATGTGATAGAAGGTCCTGTAACACTCATTCTGAAAAGAGGAAATGAGTATTTCAACAAAGGTTGCATGATGGAAAAGCGAAATCACGACCGGCATCGGTCATACATGTAGTATCATCATGGTAATCAGGGGCACACAAGGAAAAAATTTGCAATGAGAGAGATTCGAAAAGTAACTCCCACGGAAGAGGAACGATTGGTGATTCTGAGCCACTTTCATGCGGTCGCTTTCCAATTGTTACGGGGGATGTACGCTATTGATTGGTTCAACAGGGAGAATGGGTCGCCAATGTAAACGTGTGACAGGGTCTGTCACCAATGTACTCGATAACAAGGCAATTTCCTGTCTGTAAAGGAATTTAAAGTCAACACGAGAGAGTGATAGGCGGCTCATACACAATGTACTTTTCATCCAATCCCCGAGAGGATTAAGATTTTGCTACGTGCCTATCTCGACAAGATCTTTCAGAAGCAATATTGTGTCGGGTATAGACAATTATATCAAATAACCTTGATATATGTTACCCATCCCTTGCAAAACCCGTCTTAAAGCCCGCTGTCCCACTTAGGATTTTTCTATGTAGTACTAAAATTTTTAAATGGGGTTCAAATGGGTTTTTCATAAATGCAAAACAGGGAGAATGGGTCGCCAATGTAAACGTGTGACAGGGTCTGTCACCAATGTACTCGATAACAAGGCAATTTCCTGTCTGTCAAGGAATTTAAAGTCAACACGAGAGAGTGATAGGCGGCTCATACACAATGTACTTTTCATCCAATCCCCGAGAGGATTAAGATTTTGCTACGTGCCTATCTCGACAAGATCTTTCAGAAGCAATATTGTGTCGGGTATAGCCAATTATATCAAATAACCTTGATATATGTTACCCATCCCTTGCAAAACCCGTCTTAAAGCCCGCTGTCCCACTTAGGATTTTTCTAGTACTAAAATTTTTAAATGGGGTTCAAATGGGTTTTCATAAATGCATTTCAGCTAGGCAGTCGGTGGCCTAGACCGAAATCACCCTTAATGGGCCTCGTTTTATAATTTTTAGTACTAGAAAAATCCTAGGTACACAGCGGGCTTTAGTCGCACAAGATATGAACCAGGATGAATCAGAATAACTCCAGGAGATAAAGGAAGAAATGTAATCACCAAAATTTTACAAAAAAACAGACAATAAAGCCTAGGCTTACTGAAATTGACAAAACGTTCATCACAACCCCGATCACAACCTGCCAAATTCAGAGTGACTTAGCACTGTTTTTGTGGTGACGGGTCACATATTTATGGTAGCCTATAGCCTGGTTGTAACGTAAACCAACAAAATATTCTATGCACTCCATTCCAACGAATGATGTTCATGTTGGCGTGAACAGCCTTACAAACAAAAGACGTACAAACTGAAGACTTAAACAAACAAAAGACGTGAACCAGCAGAAGACGAACCGCTCGTACCTATTTCAGAAGACGAACCATTAATTCGTATTTTTGGAAAAAGAAGAAAGTCACGTTCACCGCCGAACCATTAGCGGAAACAAGAATGGAAATCCCAAACTATGGATCAAATGAATTGCTTCAAGCAATTGCACAAGAAATAACGCTGCGTCTGGATTTAGTGAGAACATTTTGAAATGAGTGGTTTTGAGTGAAATAGCAGATTGATGCGCCTCTGGGTATACCTTCACATTGAATGTACATGTTGCCATGCCATGCTTATATTGGCAGCCAGCTAGTGTATGGAGGTATGAGAGTGTCCATTGTGCCAACATACATGTAATATGGCTGCTTATTTACATACGGATTCGTACCGATTGCGAGGGTCATGAACCCCAGCCATTGAAGACCTAATAGCGAGGTTTCGCAAATCTGACGAAACATGAAGTACGAAATACGAAATTCAACTTTATTTCCAGGACCTGATGTATTTCTGGAGATGGTTGGTACCACAAATGTCCCTCCTGCCAGTGCGTCGTTTAGCATATGTACCGAAAGAGTTATGGTGCATCTTGAATTTTTAAATTTCCACTTCGTACATGTATCAACGAAGTGGAAACGAAAGATAAATTTCCAAGTTTAATATACACCGTAACTTTATCGGTCTAATGTCATACGCTAAAGACGTTATTGCAGCAGGCAATATTGAGGAGCCTGATAGCCTAGTGGTTATCACGTCCGCTTAGCAAGCGACAGGTCCCGGGTTCGAATCCAGCCCGGGCCATATGGGATTTCATTCCCGGCTCTTCACGTCCGTCGCATGGGACAGTAAGCCGTGGTGCCTTGTACCTTGTGTCTTTGCAAGGGCAAGTAAAATACCCCATCCAAGTGAGGAACATGAGTAGCTTGTGATGGCCTCCTCCGTACTTACCAGGGCCAATAATGCTATAGCGTCGGCCCTGACGGAAAAATGAAATACAAATACAAATACATTGAAATATTTGTGGTACCAACCATCTCCTGAAATACATTACGTCATGGAAATCAAGTCCAATTTCGTATTTCGTACTTCGTGTTTCGTCAGATTTGCAAATTAAAACCGGTCAGTGATAAAACCCGGAATGAAACGAAACGAAATGAAATCATCGAAACGATCGAAATGGGCATGATTTGCATGAATTTATATTCGTTTTGGCAAGTCTTATTGTAATATCGATATTTAAGTGGTTCACAAAGAACCTGCTCCGACATTGACGCTTGGTTTATGCACCAACCGAATGAGTGAAGGAAAACACAGAAGAAACTGGCGGCAACTTGAGGAGCACCGAAGGGAATTTCGTACATGATGTGGGCTGGCGCCATTGCCCAATTATCTATAATCATCCTACGCTATTAGAGCTCCCTGACATAACACTATAACCATCGAAATACATGTGCATGCTCTGCGTACGAGGACACGTATAGACTGCATACGGTCCAGTTGTGTTTTAGTGGTTAGGCCTAATTGGTCTCATTCGGCAATTTAGTACATTGGTACAACGATCCTCCGCTAGATGGATCTAGTAATGGAGTTTGATGAAATCTATTTCATGTATTTGGCATTTTCTTTGGCATTCTGATTCTTAAACATCAATTTGATTTTGTGTGGTATGTTGAAAAAACGTCAATTCAACTCGGCCTACGTTAATTCCTAATTTCCCTGCGAGTCCCATTTCGATCATTTCGATGATTTCATTTCGTTTCGTTTCATTCCGGGTTTTATCACTAACCAATTAAAACCTCATTAATATCAATGACTTCACGAAGCTCCATTCAAAGGAATGTTAAACTGTTTTGTGACCGACTCTTCCACCCTGCCAACACCATATGGACAGTTAGGGTGTTGTTTCCTTATCTGTAGTGTTTTCCACTTGTAATGTACCATGCACATGACCATTTGCCTGTACATGATAGAAATGCGGTTGCTATTTTACGGAAGCACTTAATGCTTTATCAGTGAATTCTTCTCTCAACGGGCAGCATAAAATCCTTCGGTAAATCTCTAATGACGTATGTCAATTTTATTGGCTTTACCCTCATCTCCTGATACTACACGGATTACCTGTCGTTCGGCGCCCACGCAGTAGACGCTAGCGTTGTGTCGGCTATGATCCATACAATACTGCGATGGCGTTGAAAAAAAGGACAACCCTAAAAAATAAGGTGTCGCTAATCAAGGAAACACACTTCCATATGCAAGGAGTCCAAAGTGCCGTCTGGTTTATTCCTGTTTTTCTCGATGGGTAATCACTTGTGACGTACAGTATGTGTGATGCAGACCGGTGCTGTTGGAGGTACCCAAGCGCAAGACCCTGGGCCCATAATCATAAGGTGTAAATGACGTCTTATCCAATGGAACAGGGTGCCCAGTATCTAGTGTAACGGCTGCCTGTAAGGGCAGGGGTTAGGGCTAGGGTAAGGATTAGGGCTAGGCCTTAGGAGTAGAGGTAGGAGACCAGGTATCAAGGGTTGTGGGATAGGGGCCAGGGGTTATGATTGGCCAAGAGAAGAACATAAGATAGAAAAAGCGGTGAAAAAAATTCGTCCAAGCTGCTGTGGACGACATTCACCCCTAGGTACTTGCTGAAGTGCCCAGTTTACCAGTTTGTACAGGCCAATGTACACAACTAGCAACAACTGGGCCTAACAATTTTTTTTAAATATCCGCCCTGGATTTTAACGTCGACATTTTCAACCAGCGATATCGACCAAGAGCCCAATTGTTCTTCACCTCTGAGTGGTTCGCATTCGTGACTTTTAGCCTTTACCCTTTACAATATTATTCAGATCAGCAACATGAGAAAACAGATTGAAATGTCTGGGAGAAAAAAAACGTATAAAAGTAAGCAAAGCCTGTTGTCTGAGAGCCTGTTGTCTGCCTAGGCCTACTTTGAAAAAGGCATTATCGTTTTGATCTCATTCTGCTGAAATATCGCCAACACGCACTATCCAAAACATTTCCGACTACAGTAGCATCTGTTGGCTATGGAGTGCTCTCTCTCTCGCTCGCTCTGATTGTGTGCTTTCCAACTCTCCAAATAAGGAAAATCCTTTATGCCGCGTTGCGCCGCTTTTGTTTGCTATGACACTTTTGTTATGTTCATCTTGGCATTTACCATTAGCGAACCATATATTTTCGCTGCCTGGCAACATAATTTTCAACCGCCGTAATGATCCATCTGTTGAAAAAAAAATCTATTGAAATGCGGCTTCCACAACACCATAACACATCTTTGTACAAGGCGAATATTTTATGTATGGGCATTGCGACTGCTGACACACGTTGCATTAAATATTACTGATATCGACAAGATTTTGAGATCCGATATCCTGAAATTTACTGATTCATTGCTGAGTTCCTTATGTTTTTTTATATGCTTCTATCCAGTGTGTTGTTGATTAGCTATAATAGAAGCCATGACCCGACCCTCAACCACACTCTATCTTTAATAGTAAAATGTAAGCCCCTCCGAAAACAATAATGTCACTAGCATCTGGCATATCCAGCATGCAGAGATGGCATCTGGAAGCTTCTGATCGGCAATCAGAGCAGGTAACATCTATCTGACAACCAGATATGTTATCTCTGCCGACGGAGTAGATCTATGGCTTATCTGAAACAAGCCCCGTATTTTGCGGTTACATCAGGCGGCAATAATTCTGTTGAAAGAATCTACTACTACATTAAAAAAACCATTTAAGAATGTTACGTCGGCACATAAATCTGGATTGGGTGTTACAGCGGAGCGTGATATCATAGTAGTAATGAGCTTTTATGTCAGCTAGGTGACTCATTATTCACAACGAAGGTTGATTAATTGCTAACCCGCCTCATATCAAGCGAGAGGGATAGTCGGGACGGTTTCATTAGAATATACATGACGTGATTAGGTGCCCCTCAGAGGGAACGGCGTATATATACATCAGTGCATGTACATTTTATCATCCGCAGAGTATCATCCGTCACCAAGGTGTGAATCCGAGCGAGGCTTCTATCGGCAAAGTCGGAATATTTCCACTGCTACGAGAACATGTTTCAAGAACACTACATATGGCTAAATGACGCAAGGCTGGGGGATTTCTTCTATTAATCACACTCGTCTGAATCGGCTATCACGATACCGACGGAAAATAAATATTGATATCCGCAGTAGTTGATTAATGGCTTAGGTAACAGGAAAAAAACAGTAGGACTCACGTCCTGTACGAACGGCTAAACGAATTTTTTGACACAACTGCAACAGGTAAAATATTAAGGGCCGATTTAATGGACGTTTGCTAAGCTAACCATTGGTTCCACCAAGGCATGCGAAAAGTGTAGACCTACAACTAAATTTTCACCAAAAAGTCCGGTTTGGATGGATAGTAAGCACTATACAGAGCTTAGAAAACGGGGACTTTTTGGTGAAAAATTTATTTTACATTTTTCGCACGCCTATCTATTTTTGGTGGAACCAATGGCTAGCTTAGCAAACGTCTATTAAATCGGCCCTAAGAAGCTCATTCGCATTTCGCGAAGAATAGCCGCCCACTGTGCATTCGTCCTCCTGTGACGTCCGGCTGGAGCTTTACACAGTGTATAAAGTCCGGCAACATCTACTGTAACTACGACCCAATGGAATGCGGAAGTTAGGAAATGATACTCGGATTTTCTACGGACCTTTAATCACACGCGGCTCTTGCATAACCGGTGCATAGCGCGAACAATCGGGGAACGACCAAAAATAGTCGACAGGCATGATTAAAAACCGCAAAGCTCTGCCACATTACATTACTTCCGCATTCCATTGGGTCGTAGTTAGATGTTGCCGGACTTTACATTACAAGGCTCAGTACTGGAGTGTTAAGGCAAAACCAAGCAAGTCAATTTTTTTTCACTTTTGAGAAATATGCATTAGAAGATGAGACCAAACCTAGTGAGTACAAAAATGGTATCAACTCAACTTTGATCAAAATGTGTGACTTGCTAGGTTTTGCCTTAACATTCAAGCATGGTAGATCGTACTATAGGTTTAGGTCTATGAGTAAATGCCCCTGTCGTGGCCATTCTACCATCTACACAGATCTACAGCGAACGTCGGAGGGCAAAGGTCCAATATACTGGCACGATATTTTGATATAAACACCGATTTAGATACGTATATTGCACCACCAGCAACAAATACACACAGGATTCGACTAAAGGGACTGATGCCAAAACGGCCCCGCATCATTCCATATCGGATCGCCAAGATTAATTTGATTATCCCGGAGTGACAGGATGATCCATGTAGCGTGACGTCTACTATGGGAAACACATCCTGATGCGCTTAAGGGAATAACACTGGCTATTTGATGACTAATAGAGATAGTTACTTGATAGAGGTATGGTAATACATACAAGCCAGTGTTCATGTTGGTAGTGGTTGGTTGCTGGAAATACATGTATCAGACGTCTCTTGGCAATATAAAATTGGAATTCCACAGGCAAAATGCCAGGTTGCAAGCAACTCAGTTCTTTTTCGATTGTGTCACTTGATTCCTGTATCTGAATATCCGTGATGTGGTCATATTGCAGCTGTTTCTGCATTTGCCACTGCAAAGATGGAAATCATATCCATCGCTAAAAGAAAGACAATCGTGTCTTCTCCCAATGTTTTCAAGTTTTGGTCTTTGGTGTTTTACATTGTACAGTCACGGACATTAGTTTCAATATTTAAAATACTACTGTGCCAATTTAAACACGGTTTTTCCATATGAAAGTACATCTTGTTGGTCATATTTCTGCATCAACATTTTGGAAATTTGGAAATATCCTAATTACGTAATAGCTCATCAGAAAAAATCATAAAAATCAACATTTTTATTATGTAATTTTTTGTGACTTTTGTTGCAGTTTTGATAGAGTGGAACCTTCTAAGAATCATGGACTTTGTTTCATCTAAATATGTTGAGTGGTTGCTGAGATATTTGAGATTACATGTATCAAAATTTCGATAATTTGAGATTTTTCAATTTTTCACAAAATTTTGATATCAGTGGACAGAGCTCACCTAAAAACCAAGAAGTATGAAGTTTTGGAACGTTTAGCCGAAACTGGTTAGAAGTGAAGCATGTTTTTCAAAATATCAACATTTTGATACCGGTACTTTGAAAAATACGCAAAATTTCTGCCCAGATAAGGCAAAAAGTTCCAAAATTTAGTATATCCATATTCTGAGGCTAGCTTTATCTAATGGCATCAAAATTTCCCACAGAACACGAAAATCTCAAATTATCAAAATTTTGATAATCTCAAATATCTCAGCAACCACTCGACATATTTTGATGAAACAAAGCCCAAAATCCTTAGAAAGTTGCACTCTATCACATCTGCAACAAAAATCGCAAAATATTACATAATAAGAAGTTTGATATTTAGTGTTTTTTGTGATGAGCTATTACATACATGTAATTACGATATTATCAAATTTCCAAAATTTTGATGCAGAAATATGACCAACAAGATGTATTTTCATATGGAACAAACCGTGTTTAAATTGGCCCAGTAGTATTTTAAATATTGAAAGTACAAACTGTAGATAAACTAATGTCCATGACTCTACGTGTAATAATGCGAATACCGCCGTTCGATAACACATCCACATACATGTAAAATATCGTGTGAAAATCTTGCAAAATTTGGTAACAGATGTTCAGTTGTGGCTGTAGAAATGATACGCCTGACGATCTCTGTACATGTGGTATGTAAGTTATTATCGTTGCAGCTGTTCTACATAAGAAAATGAACACTATGTAATGATTGCAGTCGATTGTCGACATGATTCAACATCCATGTCGATTCCATAATGCTGACGTCTGGCACAGTTATGTGCAGAGCCGACGGAAAATTTGGTGACCACAATGCCACCAAAATATCGTCACGGGAACTTTTAGTTGACACTCAAGTTTCCAAAGCGCAGTAATGGATCACGGCAATAAGTGGCAATCAATTGCTTACAAGCACTCAAATGTTATTATGGTAATTGCGGAGAGAATCCCAATAAGTCTCCAATCCCTCCGATACGTAGTCCACCATTTGCCGATAAGAAGGAAATGGAATGTGCTTTTGTTTGTTTAACCACAAATGGAGATGATGGATTCAAGTTTGACACTTCCTCTCGACCGTTTCCGTTGCTTTCAAGTATCGCGCTCTCCTTTACATTAGCCATTTGACACATCCAATATGAAATAGTTTCAATTTAAAAACCTCCTCCAGACCTCTCTGATATCGCTCTAGATCAAATCAACCGGATGTGTATTAGACGTAGACGAGCCGGGATTGCATTCCGCCCGAAGCATAACTCAAGGGGAGGCAAATGCCGCTGGCTTCGTCTGACTACACAATCGATTTTATGCTCAAGAAACTCAAGAAGCAATCAATATTTGGCTGATTGACTGAATAAATTGTGGAGGAATCAAGCCAATTTGGTAAAATATTTATGTTCCGTGTGATGGAGTCAAAGTTTGTGGTTGACTACGGCAAGACGTACCTCGTGCTACCCCTCGCATTTTCGTCGACATTTATTGTAGCCGCGAGTATGAATATAGAGTGTATACATTTTGTACACGTATCTTAGCCAATCAGAAAGTATGTGTATCCCTCGTCATACAGCGCCATCTATTGATGGTACTTCACTTTTGGCGCCAATCATGCCAGTGTTTAGTGGGTCTATACCTATGGCCAACTGAACACTGGGGACGAGTGTATCTTTTGTATGGAACCACTGAGATATGATGGAACCTAGAAATCGTTATATAAGGCTTGGTTAAAGTACGGTGAGAGTTGACGAGAGTTCATCATTATCCTTGCTAATGGACACATGAAATACACCCATTAAGAACTAATAGAAGGTTTCCATACAAGAATTCTTTGAGCTGGATCATAAGTATCATTGTAATTATGTCCCTTTAGGCCAGGGTTATTATATTCTTTGGTTTACGGGCACAAAGTTTCTGAGCCCAGGTACGGAGGACGGAATAAAAATAAAAAAAAACTTAGGACTGATTTTCCCAATTTTATTTTTTTTTCGGAATGGCATTTTGCCACGTCGGCGGGCCCGTAAACCAAAGAATAAAAAAAGTGTGGCCTTATCTACACGTATGATATATACCCATCATAGATTATGATTACAAGTAATGGAACTGTTTGTCACGGTGATTATACGCTAGAATATGAAATAGAAATCGAGTTTCTAAGGTGAAAGACATTGCTTCCTACCAGAATCGAACCCACGGACCCTCGCATAAGGCATCAATCGCCAGCACTAAGGGGCAGCACGCCTTAGTTATACGCTACGCTTAATTATACGCTAATTATACGGGTTCGTGGGTTCGATCCTGGTAGGAAGCAATGTCTTTCACCTTAGAAACCCGATTTCTATTTCATATTCTTAATTATACGCTAGATACAAAAGGTAACATATGACGGAAAACGCCCTTATTATTTTCTCTCGTTGAGACAGGCTCGCCACTAGACTGAGGCACTCAGTCTCTGTAATACGCATGCACGAACTGCGCAGCATTACAGAGACTGAGACCAACGTCGACAATTTTTGTTACGAGAAATTAATACCGAAATCCTGGTATCAACGCTGATTGGTCGATTTTGAATTCAGATGTTACAGCCATGCCGATTGGCCATATTATCTTGGACGGGGGTGTCACATGATTGCAAAATAACGGCGGTCTATTGCAGGATCACGTGACTGACGCCAGCCGTGCGCAAAGCAGCATCACAAAAGTTTTAGACGTTGTGGCCAGACCCTCGGTTGGTAGACCGAAGGTCTGGCTGCGCGAGACTAGCTCGCCACGTCGTGTTGTGTATGTTGTGTAGCCCTAAACCAGGATCGAGGACATAAATCTCTGGCAGAGCCATATCGCCGGAGACCAATAGTAATGTTTGATGATTATTAACAAAGTCATTACACAGATGAAGACCGGCCGGGAGGAATAATGGGAATTTTTATTCTTTTATATATTCGGCGTTCTGTTCAGCGTATCCAGATATTGCATCCACAGAAGAAAACCAGATGTTCTTCCCGTCGATATTTTCCTAATGGAATTCGTTAACATGCTGGATCGGTGAAGTTCTGCCCTGAAGCAAAACGACATGTCCAAGAGGGAAGAGTACTCCTTCAAAGAGTTTTCGACGACAGCTTGTGCATCCCTTTAGTTGTTCCCTGAGAAGGCCACAAGAGCGCAATCCCTGACGGGTATTTGTAAAACAAGAAACGAAACGAAACGAAACATATAGGCCCTACATGTAAAACATGGAACAATCTGGTTACTGGAACGGCGATGACTGACGTTTTTGCCAAGGCTGGGGTTTATCCTTAGGCCGCTCCTTTTGGACTATAATGTAACATCTTAGAGGGAACTTGTGGATAGAAACTGGGTATTGTGCATTCCCAATATCTTTTACACTGTTAAAACAAGATGACATTGTAAATGTCTGATGGTTCCCGCTTGTGTAAGAGGACCTTACAGGCATGACAGGGGTTTGACCTTGACCTCTGATCAGGTAGGACTTGTTTCCAAGACTGTAGCTGTTCCAGGAGATGACATATGAAGGTGTGACAGACCGGACACACAGACACACACACACACACACAGACACACACACACACAGGCACCATGACCAAACACAATATGGTTCCCGATCTGATTGATCGGGAACCATAAATATCATTCTGTAAATTTACAGCAGAATTTTCACTGCAAGGTTGCTGTAAAATTCATTTCACTGCAAACTGCTGTTTTTTTCACTGGAATTTAACAGCAAGATTACAGTTTCTCAGTTTTAAAGACATCATTTGTTGTAGAATTCATACAATTTTGCTGTCAAAATGCAGTAAACGGGTGCAGTCAAAATACAGAAAAGTGCTGTGTTACTCTGCTGCCAGCAAAGTGTTGTCAGCATTTTTAACAGTGTAGGAGGTCCGTGCTGACTGCACAGTTCAGCCAGGTCCCTATTTCATTAGAAACCATTTTAAAACACTCGACTACAGACCATGAATGCGCCATAGGACATCGTCTCTGGTTTCGTTTCTTTGTTTCTCGTTTCGTTTCATTTCTTAGTCTACAAATACCCACCCCTGACACAGTCCGATGAGTCGAATATTCATGGACAAAACAATCATCGGCATTTTCTGATAAGAATCGAGACAGCCACAGATTCACTGTCTTGAGATACAAAGATCATCACAATATACATTATTTTACCTATAGAGGTCATTGGAGATCGAAACTTCCATTATTCCCATCAAGCATTTCATCATATTTTGTTCCACTATATATATCATCTCATCATCATCCGCCCACACTATGCTGGGAAATGAACCCATTAATACGTGATTGGATTTTTATGGTATCGCTTTTCTTCCTTTTGTGTATCCTCCCTTTAATGTCGACTATTTCAGAAGCTAGGTATCAATCCTATTAGTATAGCTTTGCGAAGAAATTACTTAGTAATTTACACGAAAGTGATTATTACATGGTCTCGCAAAGAGCCTCCGACTAACTACATTAATTACATCCTACTTTGTCCAATTTAAGGCGGCCATATCGCAAGAGATGAAAATTGAATCATGTCTCGTCTGAGATTTGCCCCTTATAATTGTCTCGACTGTGAGCTGTGACATGCATGTAAGACGTGTTCCATTAACGGCTTTAGGTGTCTTCACACTGAGCAAGCTAAGAGACACCCGATAAGCCGCCCAATAGCACGAAAAGAAAATCGTCCAATCATTCTACTCTGTTTCAGTTTTTTTCGTCTCGCCAAGCAAGGGCACGGTTCGAGTTTTATTTTTTTTCCCATTAAGATCCGATGTTGCTTTGCGTCAACTGATATGTAGACCTCTGGTACCGACCTCACGCTACTGAATTATTGAGACAAGGAACGAGTTCATACCTACTAACACCGAAGGATGGATTCCCTTTTGTTAACGTCACTGAATCTAACATGTCTAATTGTCTAATGCAACTGATTGTTTTAGGTATAAACCATGATTTTCTATATATACATGTAGGCAAGTGGACACCCCATACACCAAAAGCACTGTTCAACAATACATTATGCGGCGCATACATGTACGTACATGTATGAACGGCGTGAATTCTTTGCATTGTTGGTTTTTTTGTCGGAAGCAGTATGTAATGTAGTGTGCATCGTAGCGTATAGCCAAGATATTAAGTGCGTTGGGAAGAAATAAAAGCTGCCATCTTGGGTATTTGTCGACCACTTTGTCTTTGCTAATCGGTAACTCGCTTCTTTCGCTCTTCGCTTAGTTATCAACCTGTTCACGTCGCCGGGTGAGTCAGCCCAGTTCTGCACACTTAATTGCCGCATTTCTGGTTTCGAATGGGATTGGTGGCGTGCAATTCTTTGGGATGGGTCCATCTCGTTACTGCCACTTGGGAGTAATTCAAGCTGTCTAGGACAAGATAGCGTTGCTGCACGATTTACGCGTGCAAACACAAAAGCGATCGCCTGGACTAAAAAGAAGATAATCTGGTAGTTTTGTATGCATAGCAAATGGGCAGTGATTTTTCCATCTAGGATCCTATAACATGGTGAGCACCATTCTTGCAATAAGAAGGTGATGAATGAGAAGGAACCCGAGACGACTAATGGATGGTGGTTGACATCGGTTGTGAAGAGTTCCGCCGAGGGCTTACTAAAATGACTTCTATCACGGCCCTGACCTGCACTTCAAACTGTTGTCTCAGCCAAGCCGCTGAAGAACACTGTAAAAATCGTCTGGTTTCTACTGATTTTCCCATGGGTTCAAATGACCCACCTGCCTAGCATAAACCGAGCAGTAGGTCAGTTGGATCCGAAAGCTGCTCATGGGTGCCAACACCCCACGGTCGTAGATGGGCCAAAGTGAGGTCATTATGGGTTACTGCAACCTAAGGACCTATTCATTTCATACCCGAAGAACAACAAGTATTCTGGGTACCATGAACCCATTCTCTTGTACCTATTTAAAGAAACCCATGGCAAACGGGTCCAGTTAGGGACAAGGAATGAACCCATCGGATCATTCCCATGGGTTTCTCGAGCTTATTACTTTTTTACAATGAACCGACAAATTCTGCACCATGAAACGGTAAAATCGCGATCAGATACAACCAGAAAGCGCGCGTGTGTTGATTCCCAGTGCCGAGAAGCGAAGCATACCTGAACGCTGTCTTTCGCGTAATTGAATAGCCAAGTGTACTCAATACTCCCCAATGAAGGAATCCTTATACCTCGTGTCAGTGACACCAGGGTAATAAAGAAATGCATTACTTTGATGTGTCCCAGGTATCAGTGCTTTTTGCAAGCAATGCCCGTCTCTCTTATAATTAAATAGCCGGACCAAAGAGTGGGTATACATGGCGCAAAGAGGAACACACAATAGGATGGACATACCACACTACTTGAAGGCCATTTCCTCTTAGTTGTTTGAATTCTTTTCCACCAAATGCCCGAGGCATGGCCATTAGGCGAGATTCGTTGTCAACGACGTGTGTGGTTTTTGAAGCCATTTTGCTTGCTGATTCCAGGACCTCAAGACGGCAAATGATAAGGCATTCGCTATTCTTCGATTAAATATAGGTTGTATTTTGAATGTCATTCCTCTCGAGGAGTACGATATGTATATTTCGTGGTTCTGCTCTTCCTCTCCCGAGTTCTACTGTTCTCATACTTGTCCATTAAATAAAAGTCTTTTAAAATCTAAAGCTGCGTTTACCGGACACCCGGAATGCGGAAGCGGTATATGCTATGCATTTTCGCATACAACATCGCTTCCGCATCCCGTATATCGCATTCCGGATGTCTGGTAAACGCAGCTTTAGAAACGTATACAACTTGGCTCTACCGTAAAAAAACAAAATCAGGCGATGCTTTGGCAGCAGCAGCACTACCTTCTTATCGCGTTGGTTTGGTGCCAATTCCTTCTTGGCAATTTTCCTGGGATAGATAGAGGAATCGTCGCTTTTCTGTTCTCCGCGAACTCCTGACATCGGCTTGAATAGCATTTCAAGACACAAACAGTGGGCCATTTCAATACACAAACAATGGAAGAAATCAATCTGACAACACTGTCATGATTGAAGCAAATAGTGAGGTTTCGCAAATCTGACGAAACATGAAGTGCGAAATACGAAATTGGACTTTATTTCCATGACGTAATTTATTACATATACAGGAGATGGTTGGTACCACAAATATTGCCTGCTGCAAGAGCGTCTTTTAGCGTATGACGTTAGTCCGTTAGAGTTACGGTGTATATTAAACTTTGAAATTTAGCTTTCGTTTTATATTTCGTAGATACAAAATGGAAATTTAAAATTTCATGATGCACCATACATGTAACTCTCTCGGTCGTCATGTACATTACATGATATGCTAACAGATGCACTGGCAGCAGGGACATTTGTTGTACTAACCGTCTCCAGAAATACATTAGGTCCTGGAAATGATGTTGAATTTCCTATTTCGTACTTGGTGGTTCGTCAGGCTTGCGAAAACTCACTATTAACGATGAAGGGGCGAAAGGGGGAGAGAGGCGACTTCCAAAACCCTTACAACAGCACACATGATCGTATTATTTATTCATCAACCTGGTTATCACAAAGCAATGATACGGTTTCCGTCAGTACGACTGTTATCGATTCTTCATGTTCCACAGACGAAGTAAGTCGCCATGCTGGACGCGGCCTATGTTTCTTCATCGATCATTCTACTTATTAATGCAAATATTCCTCAGCCTAAGGAAATGGGAAGTAAATCTGCCATAAACAGGGCCATAAAATGGATTCCTACCGGGAATTTGCCGATATTGTCGTCATCAATATGTCACGTTGGCCAGGAGTCCTCCAGTCGAGTAAGATCTATCGCCCACTCAGGTAGGGGGCATAAACACAGACGTGCTCAATGACTTTGTAGGTCTCTCTGTCTGTCGTCTCTGTCTCTCGGACTGTCACCGATGAAATACGTAACATCGCTAAATAATTTTATTGTAAAGTTCCAGCCTGAAGAAGACCCCGGCTGGGGTCGAAAATTTGCTAAATATTCTGGAAATTGACTTTATATACATTGTACTTACTTTATGCTAAATAATTTAGACATGTACGTCAAAGCCGACAGTTTTAATAGTGAGGTTTCGCTAATGTGACGAAACACTAAGTACGAAATACGAAATAGGACTTCATTTCCATGACGTAATGTATTTCACGAGATGGTTGGTACCACAAAAAATTAATATCGTCTGCTGCAAGAACGTCTTTTAGCGTATGACGTCAGACCGATAGAGTTACGGTGTATATTAAACTTTGAAATTTATCTTTCGTTTGAACTTCGTGGACACGAAGTGGAAATTCAAAAATTCAAGATGCACCATAACTCTCTCGGTCTTACTTGATATGCTGAAAGATGCACTGGCAACAGGGACATTTGTGGTACCAACCATCTCCAGAAATACATTAGGCCCTGGAAGTCCAATTTTCGTATTTCTTACTTCGTATTTCGTCAGATTTGCGAAACCTCACTACATGTACATGTAGGCCTTGTCGAATAACTTTTAGTTCACTTTTACACTACCGAGCGTCTGCAAAATATCTCTGATCAAATTATTTAAAAAATCGAACACTGTCTCTCCCGCACAACATGCCAGGCACGCATCGAGTGCACAATCATATATTTTTTCTATCGGTACATCTTGCTGTCAAACTCCCAGAGCTGATAATCCACTTGCGATAATGTTTTGGTAGCCCTAAAGCCAGACGTCACTTGTGTTGTAAAGAATTCCAAGTGTGAAAAACGGCAGTCCCTTAAGACATAATCTGCAGTTTATATCACTAAGTCGTCGAACAAAACGTTACATGCATGCACAGATTATATTCACCATCTCCCGTGGCGGATAAATGTCAAGTGATCGCTTCAACTCCACCAGTGCGGATCAATGGAAATGCAATATCCAACATTACAATGTTGTGGCCGATCAAGCACAAATTGTAGACAGACGAAGTGACATAATTACGACATTAAGGACTATGAGAAAACAATCGGGAATCAACAATGTTTTTGGTATTTATGGCTTCTGTCCTGCTTTTAGCTCGGGGGAACCTGCCCATTTTATGACACAACTACCATGGCGAAAGCAAGACCAGGTGACTGCCAAGATAACCGAAAACAAACCGAAGGTTTCGGGGATAGTGATAAGTTGTTCGCCAGTATCAAAGATGCTGACCGGAACAGACCATCAAAACAGTCATCAGTTCTGCTCTAACGTAACAATTGTACTTGCAAAAGAGAACAAAATCTGGCTACGGCATGTAAAGAGAGTTCGCTTACACCTTACAAAAAAATTTACGTGCGCTTTTGGTCAAATTAAAGAGTTGATCTTCTGCTATCCACATTATCCAATCCATCTACCAATGGACGTGATGAAGACGTACATTTATGTACACGCGCGCCCGTGTGTTTGGCCAATGTCCATGAGGTCATCATTAGGGATGGGACAGCGCCCCTCAGGAATCCGCTATACGTACAAGAATAAACTGGCTCCGAGGGGTATTGATCCACTCAAATTGGAGGAGAGAGAGCGGGAATTTGATCATTCCGTGCATAAATCTTGCAACGACTGAGAACTCAACGTATGCAACAAGATAATCTCCTTGTCTCCCTGTGACCTCGGCCAAAGCTCATTGGCAACCTGAGCACCATTGAACGGCGTCCCTAGCCATTAGTCCCTATCGCCTTCCCAGGCCATCCTGCCTGAACAGTAAACTGGCGCCCTCCGGCAATATACGGAGTCTACACACGGCCATAACTAGTATTATGGCTTTGCTAGGTCCAGCAGTAATTGAATCACAGCAGAGGTTGGCTTTATTAGATGTGGTGGTAGTGACTTTGTCACAGGGTAATGAAATCAGTGCCTCATATGTCCGGATCAACACCCATTAGCTAAATGATTTGCCACGGGGCTCTTAGGAGTGTTACCCATGTCCCGAGAACCAATGGTGGCAAAAATTGCATTTTCATGTGAATGGATCCAGGCGGTCATCACCTTGATTGTGGTATCACGTCTTATTAGGTCTCCGCGTGTCATGGATTGGCTCTCACAGGAAATCCCTGTCTCTCTTCATCAAGTTCACCAATTTTGTTACGTGACGGTAGGAAAGGTCACATTCTTTCGTAGCGTATCGGAAGAACGCTATGGCAAGTCACCCAGCAGGGCTTCTGTGTGTTTGCCAGGCGAAAATGGCTGTGGTGACGTCCATGGCTTTGTTCATACATGTACATACCCAAAACAAATATTGAATTAAATGAGGTCGTGCGAGTTCGTCATAATTAACGGATCCTTCAACGGTTGATGCGGGAGTGATTTCCAAACATCTGTGACGATGTTGACGATGTGGCAATGGGACTTGGTGTCGGTAATTCAGCATTAGAACTCAAACCAGAGCACTTAGCACCAAATCATCATGTGCGGCATCCATAATTAACAGTAATGGGATGTTGGTGGAGACAACTAATTGTTCTTCATAATGCCTGGCTTTCACTGACGCTACGAATGTCCCGAATCGCCCCGAATCTGAAATTTTCCAATTCGTGGTGAATCGGCTTGAAAAATATGCCGAATGTCAAGAATGGGTTAAGAAACAAGTACGGATTCAAAGAATCGTGTAAGAATTGTACGAATAAGGTACCGACTCACTTACGAATAGTCGTACTTGATTCGTAAATACATTCGAGACATTCCTGCCTGTTTTCGGCGTGGGTCCATGATGCCCCACTTTCACTGACGCTACGAATGTCCCGAATCAGAAAGTTGTCCGCTTCGTAGATAATTCTCAAACGTTTCTTGCAGTTCTTAAATGATTCTTGGTTGATTCCTAAAACATTCCTACAGTTCGTGTGAGTTCGTCGAGTCGCCACGAAAGTTTTTGTTTGTCAAAAACTTTCGTGCGACGGTCACGAATCGACCACGATCTATAGGAATTTCAAATTCGTATAGATCGTAAACACTTCGTAACCCTTTCTTATCGTCCGTAACAGCTTCGTAGTCGATTCTTTTGCATTCTGGGCTATTGTTGGCCATTCGTGTCTCCATCAAATTTGTGGACCCACGCCGAAAACATCCCGAAACAGGCACGAATGTCCCGAATGTATTTATGAATCAAGTACGGATCTATCACGAATCGGCCACGAATATTCGTAAGTGAGCCGTACCTTATTCGTACAATTCTTACATGATTCTTTGAATTTGTATTTCGCAGTTGAATTTGTGTCGTGGAATTCGTGAACGCTCCCACGAAAGTTTTTGACAAACAGAAACTCACGCGAACAGTACGAATGTTCAGGAATCAACTAAGAATCACTTACGAACTGCAAGAATCGTTTGAGAATTATCTGCGAACCCGACAACTTTCAGATTCGGGGCGATTCGGGACATTCGTAGCGTCAGTGAAAGCCAGGCATAACCGTAAACCAAAATATACGCATGGGAGAACTGCATGAACTACATGTATACGCGTGTGCATGGGAGAATGAATCTCCTGCAGAAACGCGAGTGGGATGCCGGGTTATACATACATAATATCTGCGTCAAGGGGGTTGATAGAGATTGGATTGACTACAACAAGACCAGTGATATATTTATAGGAACGATAACCACTCAACGTACATAGTGTAGCTGCAGCCAATAACATCACTCGCGTTACCGTCGGCTTCAGACATTAGTGAGGTTTCGCAAATCTGACGATACACCAAGTACGAAAGACGAAATAGGACTTCATTTCCATGACGTAATGTATTTCAGGAGATGGTTGGTACCACAAATATCGCCTGCTGCAAGAACGTCTTTTAGCGTACATGTATGACGTTTAGACCGATAGAGTTAATACGGTGTGTATTAGACTTTGAAATTTATCTTTCGTTTCCACTTCGTAGATACGAAGTCGAAATTTAAAAATTCAGATACACCGTAACTCTCTCGTAGACTGGTACCCGGTCTCTTCTGGGCAGCTTGCATTCGAAGACCGGTGAAACCAAATGATCTGAGCCGGAATTCCGGCTCGTGACGTCATTCTACAGCATTCTACAGCAATGCATTCTCCCGAACTAAATATAGACCAGCGGGCGCCATGATGGTTTTATGCATTTGCTTGCGTCTGTCCTAGTATTTTTAATCAGGACAGTATTCGGTCTAACTCTCTCGGAAGACCCACTGGCAGCATGGCCATTTGTGGTACCAACCATCTCCAGAAATACATTTTAGGTCCTGGAAATGAATTCGAATTTCGTATTTCGTACTTCGTGTTTCGTCAGATTTGGAAACCTCGCTATTGTGCCCAATGTGTGTCTCCGTTTTTCATTTCAAATTCTTAATTCGACGCCTTGAAATAGAAATGTCGGAAGGACACGTTTTCTATCGGAGCCTCATGGCAAAGCATCCAGCCAATGAATCTTAAAATTGACTATAGCTCAGGTTACATTTGGTAGAGTTAGGAACATGGAACTTGATTATGTGTTTAACTGCGCTGGTAATGAGGTTTCTATATTGGTTTGATCCCAAGAGTTGGCCGATGAATCCAAATTGCGAAAGCGTTATGTGGCATGACAACAACGACGGTAATTCTGGCCTGGCCAATAACCATCAACTACATGTATGGTCAGACGGGTGTTCTCATTCATTTTTTCTGTGTGTTTCTGTTTTTTTTTCACATTATGGTGGGGCAGGCTATGACCCCATGGTACTGGACTAGATCATTATCTGCGCCTACTAGAATTCATCAATCCAAGAATTAAGGAGGTTAAGAAATCAAACGATAAACGTAAACTTTACGACAACGTTATTTTTCATACTACACATTCAGCAGATTTTATCGTATTGAATTTTACGGAAATATCGTTGTCGTAAACGTTTATGCTCCCTATTAGGGAGGTTTCGAAATCAATCGATAAACGTAAACGTTAACGACAACTTTATTTTTGTACCGAAAATGCAATGCAAAATCTTGTTAATGTGTAGTACGAAAAATAACGTTGTCGTAAAGTTTAGGTTTATCGTTTGATTTCGAAACTTCCCTATTGATTCGCCGCAGACGTCATTTACAAGGAACTCTTTATTCTGTCAGGATACGTGGAATTCGACGTATGCAAATAATTTTCGCTGCCAATTAGTCACTTACCAGCAAACAGTCAAAAACATGATTACAAAATAAAATATCCTGATCAGTCATCCTGGAGTCTCAAAACTCTTTTTCTCTTCAAAGAGTCACTTCACAAGACTCATGTACATCATAATTAATCCTAGCCTAGAAGCGAAAAAACAGCGTACACCATATCATTATTAAACCATCATCGTTTTTCTTGCCAATGGCACTTCCATAGCTTCTTTCATTTCGAGACGCGCGGAGATGATATGGCATTAAACCGATATGCTCCGTACGAGCTTACAACGACTGCGATAGTTCGCTGGATGCTACCATTTCCAAGTAAAGAACCTGGAAGCTGCCTCGGAGGTTGTCAAACTGCAGTAATCAAGCTTATCAAAGATGCACAGCTATTTTTGTTGTGAGGATAAATCTCTACTCGGGCATGCAATTAGTTTGATACGGAAAGTTGGATTCGAGGCATGCAGCGCGAAATCGACTTTTTGCACTCGGTGGTATTCACTTCTTGGAGTGGGATATTTCGAATGTTTAAAATATGATGTGCCTTAAGTTACATTTTGCAGGATGATGACAAGACTGATTAGGGGCCGTCTAAAATATATTGTTTTGATGCCAAACAAGACGAAGTGACTTCGTCTGGGAGGGAGGGGGTTCTCGATTTGGGGAAGCCCACTTCATCTTTTTTGAAAAAAATTGGCATCACTCTTTTTTACAGGAGAATAGATTTTACCTTAAATAAACATTGCTTTCTTGGTTTACTAGTGTCTTCACATATTTTTCTTTATCATCTTTCCGTGCCTACCGTCCCTACATGGATGAAGCCAATGTCAAGTGCCTACTTCATCTTTTCAAGGGGGAGGGGAGGGGAAGAGATGAAGTCACTTCGTCTGTTTGGCATTAATTTAATGTAATTTTGAGACGGCCCCCACTTCAAGAATGAAACATTGTATACGTAACATTATTAACGACTGAGTACTTGTCGTTGATGTTCATAGGTTTTCAGCATAGGCTATAATAAAAATAAAGTCAGTACCTTCTTAAGCTCTATCGTACATTGTTCACTTTTCATAATTTTTCTGTTGTAATATAATTGCGATTTTTCAGGATGTTTAATGCCCGGAATGGCGGCATCAGCGCTCACTTCACGTAAGTTGTGGCAGTATATTTCCGCAATGGATGCTTGAGCTATTAAATTAATTTTCGCCACCGCAAAATGTTTTGCTTCGAGGCTTTGCAGCAGCAGACAAGTTGTCTTTTAAAATATCATTTCTTGCAGATTCGTTTTCTTTCGGGCTGTTGCGCTTACAAACAACAACACAGCGCAAGCAAAGCAGAGGAATCTTAGCTCATGAGACACAGAGCAAACTTACTATTCATTCGAAAAGTAACATTTAGTTTAATTTTTATACATACAAAGAACCACTCCGCAAAAATCTCCCCTCTGCTAAGTGCTGACGCAGCTGAATTCGAGGACATAGACTCTCGACAGAACAGCATTACACATTGCTTTTGGTTTGCAACAGCGCACAAGAGCTTACGTTCGTGTCGCGGAAAATTTACTTCCCCACTTTTTCTTGTCGTTTAATTTTCTAATTAAGATCCGATGTTGCTTTGCGTCAACTGATATGTAGACCTCTGGTACCGACCTCACGCTACTGAATTATTGAGACAAGGAACGAGTTCATACCTACTAACACCGAAGGATGGATTCCCTTTTGTTAACGTCACTGGATCTAATGCAACTGATTGTTTTAGGTATAAACCATGATTTTCTATATAGACCTATAGGCAAGTGGACACCCCATACACCAAAAGCACTGTTCAACAATACATTACGCGGCGCATACGTACATGTATGAACGGCGCGAATTCTTTGCATTGTTTGTTTTTGTCGGAAGCAGTATGTAATGTAGTGTGCATCGTAGCGTGTAGCCAACATATTAAAGATAATATATCACGGATATTTTCGCGGGCCACGAAAATCATTGTTTATTTACATTTTGTTTGTTTATTTCTCGTTTTTCCTTGTCTTATGAGTAATTTGTTGGTGATATGCCCCTCTAGAAATTGTTTTGATACTGAAAACATTCAATTTGGTGGGTTGGCATGTCCCAAAAGTCCAAAATAACATAATGTAAACATCAATGTTTACAAACATTAAACGTAAACAATGAAGTCGTGATATATTATCTTTAAGTGCGTTGGGAAGAAATAAAAGCTGCCATCTTGGGTATTTGTCGACCACTTTGTCTTTGCTAATCGGTAACTCGCTTCTTTCGCTCTTCGCTTAGTTATCAACCTGTTCACGTCGCCGGGTGAGTCAGCCCAGTTCTGCACACTTAATTGCCGCATTTCTGGTTTCGAATGGGATTGGTGGCGTGCAATTCTTTGGGATGGGTCCATCTCGTTACTGCCACTTGGGAGTAATTCAAGCTGTCTAGGACAAGATAGCGTTGCTGCACGATTTACGCGTGCAAACACAAAAGCGATCGCCTGGACTAAAAAGAAGATAATCTGGTAGTTTTGTATGCATAGCAAATGGGCAGTGATTTTTCCATCTAGGGTCCTATAACATGGTGAGCACCATTCTTGTAATAAGAAGGTGATGAATGAGAAGGAACCCGAGACGACTAATGGATGGTGGTTGACATCGGTTGTGAAGAGTTCCCGCTGAGGGCTTACTAAAATGACTTCTATCACGGCCTTGCACCATGGCCTGCACTTCAAACTGTTGTCTCAGTCAAGTCGCTGAAGATAACACTGTAAAAAGTCATTCCGTGGGTGCAAATACTGATTTCCCCATAGGTTCAAATGACCCACCTGGGTAGCATAAACCTAGAGCATAAATCCGAAAGCTGCTCATGGGTGCCAACACCCCACGGGTCGTAGATGGCCCGAAGTGAGGTCATTATGGGTTACTGCAACCTAAGGACCTATTCATTTCATACCCTATTTAAAGAAACCCATGGCAAACGGGTCCCGTTAGGGACAAGGAATGAACCCATGGGATCATTCCCATGGGTTTCTCGAGCTTATTACTTTTTACAATGAACCGACAAATTCTGCACCATGAAACGGTAAAATCGCGATCAGATACAACCAGAAAGCGCGTGTGTTGATTCCCAGTGCCGAGAAGCGAAGCATACCTGAACGCTGTCTTTCGCGTAATTGAATAGCCAAGTGTACTCAATACTCCCCAATGAAGGAATCCTTATACCTCGTGTCAGTGACACCAGGGTAATAAAGAAATGCATTACTTTGATGTGTCCCAGGTATCAGTGCTTTTTACAAGCAATGCCCGTCTCTCTTATAATTAAATAGCCGGACCAAAGAGTGGGTATACATGGCGCAAAGAGGAACACACAATAGGATGGACATACCACACTACTTGAAGGCCATTTCCTCTTAGTTGTTTGAATTCTTTTCCGCCAAATGCCCGAGGCATGGCCATTAGGCGAGATTCGTTGTCAACGACGAGTGTGGTTTTTGAAGCCATTTTGCTTGCTGATTCCAGGACCTCAAGACGGCAAATGATAAGGCATTCGCTACTCTTCGATTAAATGTATAGGTTGTATTTTGAATGTCATTCCTCTCGAGGAGTACGATATGTATATTTCGTGGTTCTGCTCTTCCTCTTCCGAGTTCTACTGTTCTCATTACTTGTCCATTAAAGTCTTGTAAAATCTAAAGCTGCGTTTACCGGACACCCGGAATGCGGAAGCGGTATATGCTATGCATTTTCGCATGCAACATATCGCTTCCGCATCCCGTATACCGCATTCCGGATGTCTGGTAAACGCAGCTTCGAATACAACTTGGCTGTACCTTCAAAAAAAAAACAAAATCAGGCGATGCTCTGGTAGCAGCAGCACTACCTTCTTATCGCATTGGTTTGGTGCCAATTCCTTCTTGGCAATTTTCCTGGGATAGATAGAGGAATCTTCGCTTTTCTGTTCTCCACGAACTCCTGACATCGTCTTGAAAAGCAGCATTTCAAGACACAAACAGTGGGCCATTTCAATACACAAACGATGGAAGAAATCAATTTGACAACACTGTCATGATTGAAGCAAATAGTGAGGTTTCGCAAATCTGACGAAACATGAAGTACGAAATACGAAATTGGACTTTATTTCCATGACGTAATGTATTACAAGAGGTGGTTGGCACCACAAATATTTCCTGCTGCAAGAGCGTCTTTCAGCGTTTGACGTTAGTCCGATAGAGTTACGGTGTATATTAAACTTTGAAATTTATCTTTCGTTTCCACTTCATAGATACGAAATGGAAATTTAAAATTTCATGATGCACCATAACTCTCTCGGTCTTACTTGCTAAAAGACGCACTGGCAGCAGGGACATTTGTGGTACTAATCATCTCCAGAAATATTAGGTCCTGGAAATGATGTTGAACTTCGTATTTCGTACTTGGTGGTTCGTCAGGCTTGCGAAAACTCACTATTAACGATGAAGGGGCGAAAGTGGGAGAGAGGCGACTTCCAAAACCCTTACAACAGCACATATGATCATATTATTTATTCACCAAACTGGTTATCACAAAGCAATGATACGGTTTCCGTCAGTACGACTGTTATCGATTCTTCATGTTCCACAGACGAAGTAAGTCGCCATGCTGGACGCGGCCTATGTTTCTTCATCGATCATTCTACTTATTAATGCAAATATTCCTCGGCCTAAGGAAATGGGAAGTAAATCTGCCATAAACAGGGCCATAAAATGGATTCCTACCGGGAATTTGCCGATATTGTCGTCATCAATATGTCACGTTGGCCAGGAGTCCTCCAGTCGAGTAAGATCTATCGCCCACTCAGGTAGGGGGCATAAACACAGACGTGCTCAATGACTTTGTAGGTCTCTCTGTCTGTCGTCTCTGTCTCTCGGACTGTCAGCGATGAAATACGTAACATCTGGGCAAGTCCACAGTAAAATTCAGGATATTTGTTTACTTGTTCCGTGTAGACTCTGCAACTCATGGCACCAAAGGACCATTAAGTACCTTGCAACATGTCAGGCTTGTGTCCTTCTATGCCCATGGTATGAATTAAGTTCGTTGTGATTCATTATAGTGCACTGTTTACTAACTAGTATTATAATTTGTAAACAGTGCACTAATTATGAATCACAACGAACTTAATTCATACCAGGGGCATAGAAGGACAAGAGCCTGACAAGATGCAGGGTATTACATCTTTCTGTGGTTCCAAAAATTGCAGAAACAGCACTGAATGAGTGAAAACATGTCACGTCCGTGACCGTGGAATTGCCCATCTCTGAATAATTTAGACATGTACGTGAAAGCCGACAGTTTTAATAGCGAGTTTTCGCAAATCTGGCGAAACGCCAAGTACGAAATACGAAATAGGATTTCATTTCCATGACGTAATGTATTTCAGGAGATGGTTGACCACAAAATTAATAATATCGCCTGCTGCAAGAGCGTCTTTTAACGTACATGTATGACGTTAGACCGATAGAGTTACGGTGTATATTAAACTTTGAAATTTATCTTTCGTTTCCACTTCGTATCTACGAAGTGGAAATTTAAAAATTCAAGATGCACCATAACTCTCTCGGTCTTACATGATATGCTAAACGATGCACTGGCAACAGGGACATTTGTGGTACCAACTATCTCCAGAAATACATTAGGTCCTGGAAATGAAGTCCAATTTCGTATTTCGTACTTTTTCGTGTTTCGTCAGATTTGCGAATAATTTTTAGTTCACGTTTACACTACCGTGCGTCTGCAAAATGTCTCTGATAAAATTATTTAAAAAATCGAACACTGTCTCTCCCTCACAACATGCCAGGCACGCATCGAGTGCACAATCATATATTTTTTCTATCGGTACATCTTGCTGTCAAACTCCCAGAGCTGATAATCCACTTGCGATAATGTTTTGGTAGCCCTAAAGCCAGACGTCACTTGTGTTGTAAGGAATTCCAAGTGTGAAAAACGGCAGTCCCTTAAGACATAATCTGCAGTTTATATCACTAAGTCGTCGAACAAAACGTTACATGCATGTACAGATTATATTCACCATCTCCCGTGGCGGATAAATGTCAAGTTATCGCTTCAACTCCACCAGTGCGGATCAATGGAAATGCAATATCCAACATTACAATGTTGTGGCCGATCAAGCACAAATTGTAGACAGACGAAGTGACATAATTATGACATTAAGGACTGTGAGGAAACAATCGGGAATCAACAATGTTTTCTGTCCTGCTTTTAGCTCGGAGGAATCTGCCAATTTTATGACACAACTACAATGTACCATGGCGTAAGCAAGACCAGGGCCCGGTTGCACCAAAGATCGTAGGTGCGGTCTTAAAGTTAAGAACAAAAATGGGTTGCACCATCGATGTCTTAGGACGTCGCCCTGTCCATGCAGTTACGACATGTCTTAGGGGTTGTCCCAAATTCCGTATCTTACGATAAGAAGTTAAGTTTGGTGCAACCGGGCCCATGCAGGTGACTGCCAAGATGACCGAAAACAAACCGAAGGTTTCGCGGATATAATTGTTCGCCAGTATCAGAGATGCTGACCGGAACAGACCATCAAAACAGTCATCAGTTCTGCTCTAACGTACATGTAACAATTGTAGTTGCAAAAGAGAACAAAATCTGGCTACGGCATGTAAAGAGAGTTTCGCTTACACCTGACAAAAAATTTACGTGCGTTTTTGGTCAAATTAAAAGTTGATTTTCTGCTATCCACATTATCCAATCTATCTTCCAATGGACGTGATGAAGACGTACATTTATGTACACGCGCGCCCGTGTGTTTGGCCAATGTCCATGAGGTCATCATTAGGGATGGGACAGCGCCCCTCAGGAATCCGCTATGCGTACAGAATAAAACTGGCTCCGAGGGTTATTGATCCACTCAAATTGGAGGAGAGAGAGCGGGAATTTGATCATTCCGTGCATAATCTTGCAACGACTAAGAACTCAACGTATGCAACAAAATAATCTCCTTGTCTCCTTGTGACCTCGGCCAAAGCTCATTGGCAACCTGAGCACCATTGAACGGCGTCCCTAGCCATTAGTCCCTATCGCCTTCCCAGGCCATCCTGCCTGAACAGTAAACTGGCGCCCTCCGGCAATATACGGAGTCTACACACGGCCATAACTAGTATTATGGCTTTGCTAGGTCCAGCAGTAATTGAATCACAGCAGAGGCTGGCTTTATTAGATGTGGTGGTAGTGACTTTGTCACAGGGTAATGAAATCAGTGCCTCATATGTCCGGATCAACACCCATTAGCTAAATGATTTGCCACGGGGCTCTTAGGAGTGTTACCCATGTCCCGAGAACCAATGGTGGCAAAAATTGCATTTTCATGTGAATGGATCCAGGCGGTCATCACCTTGATTGTGGTATCACGTCTTATTAGGTCTCCGCGTGTCATGGATTGGCTCTCACAGGAAATCCCTGTCTCTCTTCATCAAGTTCACCAATTTTGTTACGTGACGGTAGGAAAGGTCACATTCTTTCGTAGCGTATGAGAAGAACGCTATGGCAAGTCACCCAGCGGGGCTTCTAATGTGTTTGCCAGGCGAAAATGGCTGTAGTGACGTCCATGGCTTTGTTCATACATGTACATACCCAAAACAAATATTGAATTAAATGAGGTCGTACGAGTTCGTCATGATTAACGAATCCTTCAACGGTTGATGCGGGAGTGATTTCCAAACATCTG
>NMRB01000367.1:115414-140971 GCA_002633025.1 Notospermus geniculatus | reverse complement strand
GCGATAGTTCGCTGGATGCTACCATTTCCAAGTAAAGAACCTGGAAGCTGCCTCGGAGGTTGTCAAACTGCAGTAATCAAGCTTATCAAAGATGCACAGCTTTTTGTTGTGAGGATAAATCTCTACTCGGGCATGCAATTAGTTTGATACGGAAAGTTGGATTCGAGGCATGCAGCGCGAAATCGACTTTTTCACTGGTGGTATTCACTTCTTGGAGTGGGATATGTCGAATCTTTAAAATATGATATGCCTCAAGGGAACCTCTACTCATTGTAAACTTTTGAATTTTTATGAATCCATGGAGACTATTGCTGTGAGTTTTGATGTCACTATTGGTGTCCACAGGCTGAAGACCTTTATTGTAGTGGATAGCTAATACTGTGACTGTCTAGGCCTAGTGGTTGTACCTTCATAAATATGCATTGAACACATATGACATCACATGTGCTGTGAAATGGTGCCCTTGGGATGCAATAAAAATGCTTAAAATGATGAGTTTGCTGATTTTAAAAAATACGACATGTTGCAGATATCAATGAATCTGAATGTATTAACGATATTTCAAAAATTCAAAATTTTACACAATGAATGTAGTCTCCCATAAGTAACATTTTGTAGGATGATGGCAAGACTGATTGCTTTAAGATGAAACACTGAATACGTAACATTATTAACAACTGAGTAGTCTTGTCGTTGATGTTGATATGTTTTCAGGATAGGCAAAATAAAAATAAAAATAAAATCAGTACCTTCTTACGCTGTATCATACATTGTTCACTTTTCATAATTTTTCTGTTGTAATATTGCGATTTTTCAGGATGTTTAATGCCCGGAATGGCGGCATCAGCGCTCACTTCACGTAAGTTGTGCCAGTATTTTTCCGCAATGGATGCTTGAGCTGTTAAATTAATTTTCGCCACCGCAAAATGTTTTGCTTCGAGGCTTCGCAGCAGCAGACAAGTTGCCTTTTAAAATATCATTTCTTGCAGATTCGTTTTCTTTCGGGCTGTTGCGCTTACAAACAATGACACAACGCAAGCAAAGCAGAGGAATCTTAGCTCATGAGACACAGAGCAAACTTACTATTCATTCGAAAAGTAACATTTAGTTTCATTTTTATACATATAAAGAACCACTCCGCAAAAATCTCCCCTCTGCTAAGTGCTGACGCAGCTGAATTCGAGGACATAGACTCTCGACAGAACAGCATTACACATGTGTCTAAAAACGTTGCAGTTTCTTCACGCTCTGAGTCACATTGCTTTTGGTTTGCAACAGCGCACAAGAGCTTACGTTCGTGTCGCGGAAAATTTACTTCCCCACTTTTTCTTGTCGTTTAATTTTCTTTCGTTTGATATTTGTGTTAACGCAAATCTGGCCGCGAGATGTAGTTTTATCTTTGAAACTTAGGAATGGAGTGGAGTACTTTGCTTGTTCTCAATTTCTCAATGATTTCACAAAATGTTCGCTATAAAAGCATTGCCGCGGGCGTTGAAGCCCAGCACTTGATTTATGTTCCTCACAAAGTAGTACATTAAGTAGATTCTATTAATGGGGGATGTTGGAAAAAATTACGGTCGTGTAAAGGCACGAAATGACAAAGCCATTAGGGCAAATGGCAAAGCTTTTGTTCATATCTGATGTCACGTTTTTGTGAAAAAATAATGACAAAAAAAGAAAGTAATTGCAATTTAATGCAACAGCGTTGTATCAAACCAGTCTCAGCAGACTTACTCTTTACCATACTCCATAACTAGTGCTAGCGCAAATCACCTAAATGATGACAAATACTATCTTCGGTCACAGTTTCATTCTCTCGTATTCATGCCCCGTATCTAAGCTCCCCATGGCATCATTTATTTCAATATAGCAAGAAATAAATGACCGACGGAGTCACCGTTATTCACCTGAGCTCCAGTCGCAACCACTGGCATCTTAATCGGAGTAGAATTTGTCAATAATGTATGTAAGTCGAGAAGAGGCAAACAGTGCCACAAATGGGGAAGACCTAGCAGTGGGGAGGGCAGTGATTCTGGAGAACTGACTGGGGAGGAACTAACCAAACTAGTGGAGGCGAGAAGATCTGAGGGGAAAAAACGACCGCCATTCAACATCCCCAGCAATACGAGTATACATGTAGACAATGTAGTTGTTCAACAGACCAACATTGTCTGTAGGAAAATCGAATGTATTGCCGGATGATGGGATTAGATCACGTTGGCCGCAATTACAGTGAATGTAATGGATAAAAAAGTGTCTAGAAAATGCCATGTATGGCTTAAACAGAATGAATCGAACGATAGGTAATTATAGATGTTGGTAACCAATGGCTGCACAAGTCAGACGTCATTGGAGGTATGGATTCTGTCAGTAACCATCTGCGAATGGAGCTCATTGTCTGTGTTGTATCCCATGGGGGAAAACTAGCATCGGTGACAGATGAACAGATGAATACATCTGGCATCTAATAGAGGAGTCTCGCTCAGTCTGTCTATTTATTGTTGACCAGTGGACAAGAATCCCACGGTACAATCATTTAAAGGCAGATTCCATTCATTGTAAACTTCTGTTGAATTTCTATCAATCCATGGAGACTATTGCCATGAGTTGTGATGTCACTAGTGCCAATAGGCTGACGACCTTTGTAGTGAATGGGCTAATACTGTGACTGCCTAGGCCTATTGGTTGTACCTTCAAAAATATGCATTGAGCACATATGACATCACAATCATGTGCTGTGCAATGGTCCCCTTGGGATGTAATTAATTAAAAATACTTAAAATGATGAGTTACATGTAGCTGATGTTAAAAAATTATGACATGTTGCAGATATCAATGAATTTGAATGTATTAACGATATTTCAAAAATTCAAAATTTTACGGAATGAATGGAGTCTCCCTTTAATTTTGCAAAATTCCACTGTAGTCTCGTTGTTACCATTGCCCATTCACTGTAGCCACGTTCAGAACAGAACACTGAGCACGATTTACGAGTGTTTGAATATGGTAAATATGCATGACCTGCCAGAAATACAGCCATAACGCTTAGGTATCCGTAACATAAACTGACACTTAGCGGAAAGTATTTCAAGCTGATAAACAGCGATAACTGCAATTTTGACAAAAAGATAAATTGCAGTATCACTGTTTATCAGCTTGAAGCATTTTCCGCGAAGTGTCAGTTTATCTTTTTGTCACGGCTTATATTCTAACTCTTAAGGTTTTTGCTAACGATGGAGTTGTTGAAAGCTAAATTCCATCATATCATTATCCAAAACAGAGCACAAAAAACGACATACAAAATGACAGTATAAGACTTGTGAAGTCGTCTCCGATATTCGCAAATTTTCGACTCCAACCGGGGTCTTCCTCAGGCACTTTCTAGTTGAAATCCCAGAAGTGAATCAGCTGGATCCTAATTGTGGATTAATAGTTGTAAAATAATAGTTATAGAATAGTTAATTTGCGAATATCGGAGACGACTTTACTTTTCATCATATCGCCATTAATAGATATCTTTTTTACTTCATTTATTCCTAAAATAACCATTACTTTTCAGCACGGAGCCTTTTTGCTACTCGCCATGGCTTGCCTTGTCTATTAGACATTGCCCCGTAAACGTTGTTCTTTAAACATCTATTATTTTTCTAAAGCATCGTTGAGTGTTGTCATTAATGTCATTTAGACAGTTTGGGCGCTGTGTGACAGTTCCCGGGAGACATAAAAATGCATGATATACCGAGGAGTAGGATAATAAATGGTTTATGATATCTCCGCACCATCCCCACACGGTCTCATTAGCTGACTTTCCATAGCAAAGCGAGGATGAAGATGTCGGTATGTTTTCCTTTGATTCACAGTATTCGAGTACAAAGCTTTGTAGTGGTGACATAAACTAAGGATGGCTAGAATGGATAAAGCAAAATTGTATCCATCTTTGCGAAGAAGTGTATGAATCAGTTGTATGAAATATCATAGTACTATATTTAACGTGATATAATCAAAGGGATTTGGATGCGGCACCTTATTCATAAAGCATACTTAGCGCATTCGTAGCGTCCTCTTTAACCATTGTTCAACTGTTGACGCACAATAGCTCATGTTACGAATTCTTAACTGCTAAGGGTCCATCTAAAAATACCTTGAAGCCAAAGAAGGGTATTTTTAGCCCGCTTGGCCCATAGGCCAAAAGGGCTTATGCTGTGCTTGGCGCCTTTAGTGGTGGTCTGTCGTGCGTGCGTGCGTGCGTGCGTAAACCTTTCCCTTGTCAGATGGATAGCGCCTTCAGTTTTTGACGGATCATTTTCGTATTGCATATGGGTGTGTATGACCACAAAATCTAGGTCAAGTTCGATTTTGGGTGCGATGCGATTTCTACTTTGGCCAGTAGGGGGCGTTTTGTGAAAAAATTCAAAGGCCTGTATTTTGAGAATGGCTTGAGCTATCATGATGAAACTTTGTATGNTGTCATTTAGACAGTTTGGGCGCTGTGTGACAGTTCCCGGGAGACATAAAAATGCATGATATACCGAGGAGTAGGATAATAAATGGTTTATGATATCTCCGCACCATCCCCACACGGTCTCATTAGCTGACTTTCCATAGCAAAGCGAGGATGAAGATGTCGGTTTGTTTCCCTTTGATTCACAGTATTCGAGTACAAAGCTTTGTAGTGGTGACATAAACTAAGGATGGCTAGAATGGATAAAGCAAAATTGTATCCATCTTTGCGAAGAAGTGTATGAATCAGTTGTATGAAATATCATACTATATTTAACGTGACATAATCAAAGGGATTTGGATGCGGCACCTTATTCACAAAGCATACTTAGAGTTGCGCATTCGTGGCGTCCTCTTAAACCATTGTTCAATTGTTGACGCACAATAGCTCATGTTACGAATTCTTAACTGCTGAGGGACCGTCTCAAAAATACTTTGAAGCCAAAGAAGGGTAATTTTTTTCACTGGGGGAGGGTGGCTAACTTCATGGTCACCATTTCACTTCTTGAAAAGAAATTGGCTTCATGGAATTTCTAAAAAAGTAATATTACCGGCACATCTTTCTTCAAAATAGAAAAAAAATGAAAAAGCTACATTCATTACGTTATGGGGGGGGGGGGTATACTGAAGTCAACTCTTATATATAATGCCAAGACTGCTCTTAGATATTGTTCTTAAAGTCAGTCAAATTAAAACTGTGTTTTTAATCAACAAGTTGTTTAGTCCCTTTCTTCTACATGTATAACCCAACATCTTTCATAAGACTTGTGTACTACCACCCCACGAGTGAAGCCAATTAGATGCCAAAATTTCACTTCTGAGGGGGGAGGGGGTCAAGAGAGAAGTGAAAATAAAATTACACTTCTTTGGCTTGAGACGGTCCCTAAGAGAACTGTGTGAATAAGGCCCAAGGTTGTGTTCGCCGACAAATTGTATTCAGATAACCAACGTACATTTGCTCCCGGTCTTCCTAAGGTAGACGTTGAAGTTCATGTATCTCATACCTAACTCCACCAGGAAGGAATAGAATATCATTGGGACGCATCTCGCATTTCCTAGCTCATGTGAGGTTTGTTACGACTGATACTACTGATACGGTACTGACCATCAGAAGACACAGACTAGCCTGAAACGCCGTCGTCATTGAGATGGTTGTCTCTTACAAGCCATCAAGTGAACAGAAACACGCGCCTGACGCCACCCTAATGGCTCGACCGTTCATACATTTAGCATGTATGCCCTGTCAGAACCGCAAAATATATGACCTCATGGGTAATGTCACCAGAAAATAGCCATGTAAATGACCTCCGGAGATACGGCCCCCATCGATCGCGATTACTTCAGTATTCTAAGCTATATGTGACATTCGACTACACGTAGGCGGTACATGTTTATACATTACTTCTGTCGGCTTATTTCGCTGTGGTCACATGTAATTTCCGTTTCAGTCGAATGCCGCTGGAAGCCCAACAATCTATTTTTAAAGGGAGATTCCATTCATTGTGTAAAATTTTGAATTTTTGAAATATCGTTAATACATTCAAATTCATTCACTTGATAACTGCAACATGTCATAATTTTTTTTAAATAAGGAAACTCGTCATTTTAAGCATTTTTATTGCATCCCAAGGGGACCATTGCGCAGCACATGTGATGTCATGTGTGTTCAGTGCATATTTATGAAGATACATGTACAACCAATAGGCCTAGGCAGTCACAGTATTAGCTCATTCACTACAATAAAGGTCTTCAGCTCATAGACACTAGTGACATCACGCTCATGGCAATAGTCTCCATAGATTGATAAAAATTCAAAAATTTACAATGGGTGCAGTTTCCCTTTAATACAGTAATTCGAGTCTACGATCTCATTCATCTTCATCCACAACCCCCCCCCCCCAAACACGATTTATTTATTACATGTCCAAAGATATCTTGCCATTTGAGTGTATTTGACGTGCTCCCTCACACCGAGATACACATCGTTTGATGTCCGTGTTCATTAGCACAGTTCTCACTGACATTTAAGTGTCAAGTGTGCAAAGTCGGGAACGATGTTCTTAAAATGTACACAGCGGTATCTCATCAAAAATCGTGCCACAAATTGCAGTTTCGTTATAACCAACACATCAACTTGTAACATTTTTTTCTCAACGAAATGAAGCAAAGTCCTCTCGTCCTAGTTATCTTCTAGTGATATTAAAGATCGTCTTGTTGATGTTGGTTTAAGTGTCNTCAGATTGTAAAGTTCCACTTGAAAAAGACCCCGGTTGGGGTCGAAAATTCGTGAATTCTGGAGATTGACTTCTTGTTTATTATCATTTGAAATATCGTTAATACATTCAAATTCATTCACTTGATAACTGCAACATGTCATAATTTTTTTTAAATAAGGAAACTCGTCATTTTAAGCATTTTTATTGCATCCCAAGGGGACCATTGCACAGCACATGTGATGTCATGTGTGTTCAGTGCATATTTATGAAGATACATGTACAACCAATGGGCCTAGGCAGTCACAGTATTAGCTCATTCACTACAATAAAGGTCTTCAGCTCATAGACACTAGTGACATCACACTCATGGCAATAGTCTCCATAGATTGATAAAAATTCAAAAATTTACAATGGGTGCAGTTTCCCTTTAATACAGTAATTCGAGTCTACGATCTCATTCATCTTCATCCACAACCCCCCCCCCCCAAACACGATTTATTTATTACATGTCCAAAGATATCTTGCCATTTGAGTGTATTTGACGTGCTCCCTCACACCGAGATACACATCGTTTGATGTCCGTGTTCATTAGCACAGTTCTCACTGACATTTAAGTGTCAAGTGTGCAAAGTCGGGAACGATGTTCTTAAAATGTACACAGCGGTATCTCATCAAAAATCGTGCCACAAATTGCAGTTTCGTTATAACCAACACATCAACTTGTAACATTTTTTTCTCAACGAAATGAAGCAAAGTCCTCTCGTCCTAGTTATCTTCTAGTGATATTAAAGATCGTCTTGTTGATGTTGGTTTAAGTGTCTTCATTTATTGCAATATTGTTCTTGACACTGAAAATATTATTTATTAATAATAAAGTCTAAAATACATAAAAATGCCCTTCAGAGCTTTTAATATCAGAGCAGTTCGGATGGCAGTTATCCGGAGATACAGTGACTATAACTATAATTTATACTACTACATGTATTTTTCAATGTTCTTACGGCGTTTGAATGTCTCCCTATTCAGTTCAATTGCTTTCAAGGATACCAGCTTCGCTCCACACAATGGCCGAACGCAACGATGCCAAATCAAGAAGGTCTATCCTGCCCACAAGCAAAGGGCAACCCCCCTCCCCCACCCCCACCCCCACCCCACCCACCTTGCCAGTTTGCAAACTTGGGACGGATGAATTTTTGGTAAGCCCGAAATCTCCCCTCATCAAATGCTTAGACCTTAGCCTACGATATATCGATTCGGCTAAAGCTACGTACACATGTGTACGATTTTCCGACAACAATACGGCAACGGCAAAAAAATGCACATGTAGGAAAATGAACTGTTTCGTTCACATGGATGCGGCACGGTTGTGAGACTATCCGGTTAAATGCGATACGATTATCCGTTTATTTTTTGAATAGATCCAGGAACGACTTTTTGCCGTTGTCGGACGTAAATCATGTGTTTATATTACATCAACACGCGCGCTTGGTAATGTCGTCGTCGTCCATCATGTCGCATGGCTTATGAGATACGTCCGCTATTTATACTTATGGCCGTATTCATGTGTACACCCAAAACGCCTTGCCGTTGACGTTGTCATTGCCGTACATGTATTGTCGTTGCCGCATTGTCATTGTCGGAAAATCGTACACATCTGTATGTAGCTTTAACGGGAATTTGGAATTCGTCGGTATTCCGCTGTGCAGAATTCATGACGAGAAGTCATTCAGGCTGGTCCATTTCTAGAAATTAGCATTTACCTAAATTAACTTCGTGAGTTAACTGCAAAACGTTCATTCGGATGTAATTAGCATGTCGTCTCTTAGTAATGTGATTCTTGTGAAGCAGGCGGGGAAAACGAAAGCAAAGGCTAACCAGATAATTAAGAAACTTGATATAAAATACCACAAGCCACGAGTAAATACCAATAGTTTGCCGACGCAAATGGACACGTGATACCATTCGTCAATGTTGCGGAGCAACCTTGAACACCGGCAGAATTGGAGCAAGGATATAGTTAGTTTCATATTAGATTTAGGTACGATTGGTTTGATGTACGAGCAAGATACGTGACAGTTCTAATCTCTGCCTCAATATCTAACTTCTATCATGTTGTCATTGCATGCTGTAATTCCCATCTTCATCAATCATTGATCCAAGATTACACCATCGCTAAGCTGCGCTGTAGCTTAAACATATTGGGGAATTTGCTGTCATACTGCTAAAAAGGAAATCTGCACCTCTTGTGAAATAAATCACGTTTAAGTGCAAATTAGGTAAACCTGCCTGAACTATAGCCGATAGCTGAATTATGTGTATCGGCAGATCCATTCCTTTTCCTCTGAGCATGTGATTTCTTCGACGTTGTATTTGTATTAGATTTTGCCGTCAGGGCCGGAGCCATTAGCATTATTGGCCCTGGTCAGTTCCGAAGAGGCCATCTCAAGCTACTCATGTTGCTCACTTGGATGGGGGTCATTCACTTGCCCCTGCAAAGAAGCAAGGTTCGGGAATGATATCCCATATGACAGGGCTTGATTCGAACACGGGACCTCTGCCGCTTGCTGAGCGGACGTGATAACCACCCAGCTATCAGGGCTCCTTTGATTTCTTCGAATAAACGAGAACTTAATTTTTCACACATTTCTCTTAGTTTATCAAAATGCCTAACATTATGACATATCCATTATGGAAATGGACTAGGTGCTTCCAAATCCAACCTCCTGGTACTCGATCGATGTCGAACACTTCCATTAACCCACATCATAATCTTGAGCACTCCTTTCTTATAGTTGATATGATGATCCTTGATAAAAGGGTCGATGGTGTGATTGAGTCCCAATCCACGAAAATCACGGCTTTTTTCTTATTCCTTCTGCATGAGACTGTTTTGATGTTTGTCATAAGTATTCTACTTAAATTCTTCGAACGGCATTTGATAAACGGCTTGATAAAGTAACTAAACAGTTTTTTGGCACTCCTCCTTCTTTCTTATATATAGGCCTATGTATATCCAAAACTTTTCTACCAGTGTTCCCTGCTGGTCTTCATTTCAGCCATGCACCTGAAGACGACCAAGGGACACTGGTAGAAACGTTGTGGATATACATATAAGAAAGAAGAGAACCAAAAAAACTTTTAGTTACTATTCTGCTTTATAGTTGTCAGGGGCATTATTCACAAAGCTCTCTTAGCAGTTAAGAATTCCTAACATTCCAGGAGCTATTGTGCGTCAACCTTTGAACAATGGATGGTTTAAGAGGACGCTACGAATGCGCAACTCCAAAGTACATGTATGCTTTGTGAATAAGGTCCCAGGTTGACATGACTCATCAACTATTTTGGTGGTGGTGTCAGAGTAATGTTCTTGTAGTTTCATGTCATAATACCACTTGACGATTTACCACATCCTTCAATGGGGACCATAGCCCATTGCCTCAATAGGTGTCACAAGTAGTTAAATCTATTGAAATGAAATCCCGGTCCTGATCAATTGCCCACACAAAAGGTGTCAATTGTATAGGACCTGGTTTCGTTGTGTTGCCCTCTATCGCAGCTATGATCCCCATTCCAAGTCGAGATCCCTGACCTGTCTGTTGACACGATTGAGGGCACCTTGAGGGCAGCGATCACGAAAGCTTCTCGCCAAACATTTCCCAAGTTGCTGTCTTCAGTCCCCCAGAAAGAGGCGAAGACAACAGTCACTAAACATAAAGGAACAATGACTGAAAATTTCTGATGGGTGCTCTGAGGACAGAGCGAAGTCTGGGCAGACAGTCTTCCACATATAATCTTGTAACACAATGTTGCCGATCCCAAAGGAAATTTCGGGAACCACGTCACATGAATCTGCAACAATATGAATAAGTAGACCTGACGATTTCCACAAAATCAGATACTCCTGCCGTCGCCACGGGAGTTGTCTACTACGGTGTAGGATTGGTTTTCCATCCAATCCAACGCGTGTGTCACACAGAGGTCGTTAAGTAAGGTTTGCAATGTCACGAACGCAATGCTTTCGAGCTCAAAAGTACGCGAACAAAAACCAATGAACGAATCACAATGGCCAACTATTCCGTATAGGCTTGGGGGCCTCCTTTAAATGTCACGACCAACAACCTTCAGTGGTATTGAAATAAGGCAAAAATCTCTACATGCCAAACGTATCCTCGGGAAACAGCCGTTCACATAACGGCCGAAGTAAACTGCATGTGGTAGGCTACTTTCAATGCAAATGGCATTGACATTTCTTGATCATTGCAAGTCAACTGAACCATCTCCCTGGCATGCCGCGCTGTCATAATTGAGATGCATAGCCAAAGGTCAGTTCCTCTGAATACTAACCACGGATGGCGCATGGAAATTGGCGTTGGTTATGGCATCCGGATCCTGCGATTGTTTCCTGTAATGGCCTGAATTCTGCCCATTGGCCAATGAAT
This sequence comes from Notospermus geniculatus, assembly GCA_002633025.1. Classification (NCBI taxonomy): domain Eukaryota; kingdom Metazoa; phylum Nemertea; class Pilidiophora; order Heteronemertea; family Lineidae; genus Notospermus; species Notospermus geniculatus. Next base: position 129,816 of record NMRB01000367.1, on the reverse strand, counting down.
ATCATGCTGTCGATCATTGTGTTGAAAAAATCGAGGAGGACGAGGAGCAGGTGCTACCCAAGCTTTCGGTCCATTTTAGATGGATCTAGCTCTACTTTATTAGGACGGCCGATGTGGATTATCCGGGAGTCCACGATAAAGGTTCTTTTGTGAACTTATCTGCATTAGGGAATCTGTTAAATTGTTTCATTTGATCCACGGGCGACAGAAATTAGTGCCGGATGCTGATTAGCCTACGTTGCTCATCACGCTGATATCTTATCCTCTTGCCGCATCATCTCGCGTTGTGATTCTGCGCAGCTCGGATGATCATTATCAGACAGTGTCTCCGAGCATGCCGCAGTAAAGTACATGTATTGTAGATTTCATCTGAAGTACACAACGGTAGAATCTTGCATTGACATCCATCCACGATTCCTGTATTCTCTTCTTGTGCTCGCTTTGGCAGAGGAACAATCTCATGTATTCAATCCCAACGGAACTTTTTCCGTGTTGGGGTTTGAGATCGATGATGTTGTCAGTCCACAAATTGCTTCCTAGGGCGGAAAATTGTTATTGCTATCGGCTGTAGAGGTTGGGTTGGGAAGTTGTTGGTTCATGAGAGTTGTAATTGGACGAGTTTCCATCCGCTGAAACAGTGGCTCAGAGTGATATTGAACCAGTGAATCCATTCAGTTCGCGTACAACGTACACTGTGCACTAAGTAAGAGTCTATTTGTTCCATTGAATCTTTCCAACGTGTGTCGCTAACAAATCTCTGTGTTGTTTTTTTTCTCTCAATAAACCACGTTGTTCGGAGCGAACAGGTGTGGAATGCTTGGTAGTATTCCCACTGCTCTTTGATTTACCACGTCTTCCAAGAACATACTCCTTCTGACTTGACATTTAGTCGCACTGGATGAGGCACCTGGGATTACATTGTACATGTATAGAGAGTCACATACCAATACTCACTTCTTATCCACTTCGGCCACTGACCGTTTTCTCTACTCTGTGAATGAATAAACGACGGCTTTGAATGTCATTTTCTTTGTTTACCTTCCTTTCTTTGACGGAGGCCGCATTAGGTTCGGGTTTACAAAAAACAATTTGCCTTTGTTAATTACATGGATTGTATTGACATTCTCAGGCGAAGTTAGGCACCTACATGTATTCACAATGCATTACGGATTTCATCCTCGCACCCAGGGTCTTCACAACCGGCTCCACTTCTCGCGCTTGGTTCACACCCCGGCGACATCTATGCCATTTAAGTGGGGAACCAGCGGAGCACTGTACTCCACCGAATTCAGCCAATCACAGCGAAGCTTATCCAGTCTTGGTGTTTCCCAAAAATGGCGGCTGTAAAAATTTCTCGATTCGCTGACAAACTCGCTGAATTTCAGATTGTTCCTGAATAAACTTCGCGTCAAAATGATTCTCACGGATTATCTAGATAACGAGCACGTACCAATGAGTTCAAAACACGAAGGTATGATCCAGCTCATATGTTTGGGGCAGCTATCATTCGACAGCGCGCATATTCTGGAATGAGATGCAATGCTACGAGACTGGTCCGGTAACTCGTTACACCAGATCTATGTGCAGACGTTGCAGCACTAGGCGCGATATTTGGTTATTACATCAAGTGGCATTTCCCCGCTGCTTTGCATGGTTTATTCGTGAATTACCAATTGGCGAGTACACATGAGGGAATGTCTTTCTAATCCACCGAAATGGGGTGGATGTCCTCAGGGCATTGAGCATGTCGAGGGAGGGTACGACCGTAAATGACCTGAGATTCTCAGGATGTACGGCTTTACGCTTTTTAGCTCAGCTGACCAAAGGTCAGCGGAGCTAGTCATATGTATACTGAGTGGCGTCCGGATGTGTGTGTGTCTGTGTGGCGTCCGTTAAACTGGCACGTTTTGCAACCGCAAGGCCCAGGGTCATGAAAGTGGATGGAGGGGTAGGCCCTAGGAAGGACTCGAAACAGGACCAAAAATTTTTGCGATTTGACCCATATTATGCCCCCCAGGGGGCAATTTGCGCAAAACGAAATATCTCAATATCTCAGCACCTGTGATAAATATGTCGACCAAAGGTGATGGAATAGATAGGTTGATATTTTCTACTTCATTTCAAAGGGAAAATAATGTCAGATCTGTCCACCAGGGGGTGCTATTCAACAAAATCAAAAACAGGGGTATTTGAATTTCCCGCACTTCAAAGTTCCCAGAGTGACTCTGTACCTGGTGTCCTGTCCACCTATATGTAGCCTGTGGTAACACTGAGACTGGACTGATACTATGTTCAACATGGCCACTGTGATGACTGTGCTTTTCATCACTTGAGAAGTTCAACGTGCTGTTATATCATGACTATCTTTCATCAGGTAAGGTCACATACTTAAACTCATTTTTTAAAGTGGGGTAACAGTCTCAATGCCTAATTGGTAACTTAGATCATTGAAATAGGTAGATTTGAACAGTCTAGTAGGCCTAGTGGAGCATGCATTGATCAACCTCACCACCATGATTCATGGCATGAACTAGTGCTGTGGTCTCACTAAACAGTGGGCGGGCATCCAGGCAACCGAGTAGCTTTACCCTGTTTATACTTCATATGTTGATATTCATGTATGTTGATATTCATGTCATAGCAAGGAACTACGCCTGGCAAGGTTTTATGAATTATGGACCGGTTCCCATCCATTAACCCCTTACCACCGTGTGGGTGTCATTAAGATCTATCTCGATTCACCAAGAGTTGTAACCCTTCCTCACCTGTGACCCAGTAGGTCTCATAATGATAATGATAGCTATCTCAATTCATAAGTGATATATTTAAACCCCTTCCCACAAAATGGCTCTGACATGATACAACAATAAACATGTATCATCTCAATTCATGAAGTCATATTAACCCCTTCCCACCCAATGGATGTAAAATGGATGTAATACTATATCTATCTCGATTCAATAAGCGATGTTAACCCCTTTCTACCCAAGTTTCGATTGATGAACCCCTTCCCGCCCAATAGGTGTAATACGACATCTATCTCGATTCACCAAGAGATATTAACCCCTTCCTACCCAAGTGGTCTGATAAGATATCTTTTTCTATTCACGAAGTGATATTAACCCCTTTCCACTGAACTGATTACCACGAGGAACGCTTTCCTTGCTAACCATTAAAAAGGCACACTATTCGTACTTCGTTTACCCTCTTTCAGCCTCTTGAGTTGGCAGGTCATAGTCAGCTGAGCGCAAGGCCCATGGGCCTCTTGTTACTTCCCTCTTCTAATCAGACTTTTCTCTCGTGCACACAGCTACACCGGTATTAAACTGCCAGCGTGATTTTCAACTTTGTAGCGTTTTGTAGCTTCTTGCTTCATGTCCTCTGGATGATAAACCCAATCCAGATATTATCCGAAATTGAAATTAGGGAAACCTCGAGAATTTTCTCTGATCTCCGATAGATAAGCTCGCACAAACGGGATTGAAATAATAAAGCCACACTAATACCAGAATTTCGGAATCATGATTTTCCATTAGCACCGGAAAATTTAGTCATATCAGGCGTCTGTATTTCATTTTAAAGTTTGTCAGTCCAATCGGATTCCTGTACTTTGCAGCCATAATTCCATATCAAATGAATATACTGTCGGCAAAATGTGGTGATTCTATCATATTTGCCTCATCCAATTCATGCCAGGAATATCCGTTTCCCTAAGCTGATGGTGGCACTATCGTGCGACACATACCAGTTTTCTTTTCTCTGTGTAACAAAATCTCCTAGAGGGAGGAAGGATAATGTCCTCCCACTTGGAACGGGAAGCATTCTACAAGTGTGCGACTTTTTCGTCCCACTTTGATTTCCAACATACTGTAACTGGAAAGCAACTTCCAAAGATACTGTTGAATTTCTGATGCCCTTCAGCCCTCATGGTTCCTGCAAAGAATACCGTCACAGAACTTCAAAGAGTGAAACTCTAATAAATCATTTAAGATTTATATCTCGACTCTATACTTTACCATCTAATGACATAAGGTCATTGGGATATACATGTAGATCAAAGGCCGACAAATCGAATTGGGACTGGGTTAGAATTGTGTGTCAGTATCATCTTTGTTACGATTCAACGATTTTCTTTTTGAAGTTCATCCTTTAATGGAATTATGAAATATTCATTTCTTTCTGAACTTGTCCTTGCAACTTTAACCACAGAATTTTCTTCCGATGGTTCTAGAATTACAAATTCCTTCTCTTCATCCGTAAACATCCCAAAGCAAATCTCTGTATTGAATGATATCCGTCTTGGCAAATGAGCGACGGATATTCCCCCTTCGTGCTAACAATGACGATACGTAACGTTGTGAAATGCACACAAATGGTTCATCCTGGAGTCTATTCAGTTCCATTATTTATGAAGACGCTCCATCGGTCTCCAAGCGAACGCATCCCACCCGACTAATATTCCCTCTTCCTGATTGAATTCTGCGTAGAGGGGCGCGGTGGACGCTTTATTGAAATGCCACAGGAGATGAATTACAATATTGGGATTCAATGATGGTTATTTCACGCTATATCTCCATTCAAAATTCACATAACTTCTCTGAGAATGGCAGTGGTCGCATTCAAACATGTTCGAGTGAACTACATTATATTAGAACGTTACGCGGCGATTGAATCTTCGGACGACGTATTCAGAAAAAAACAGGAATATCCAAAGGAGACTACTGACTACTGACTGATTACTTTTGAATGTATGAATTGCTCGGCGTGATACAGCAATCGAAACAAACTGTCACTGGTTGACAGGCGCCGATGTTTTCACGGCGCTAATCTGACAGCAGATACAGGTTGTGTAAGGGTGAATGGCTTAAGGTGAAGGGATACCTACGCACAACGCACAAAATTGAAAAATCTATATCTTTTTATAACCTAAAGTAATGTATTAAACCAAGTTTATTACTTACATGTAAGTATAAACCCTGCTCCGTACATTCTTATATAAAATTGTGAATTTGGGTTATCAGTAATGCTATTAATTAACATTTAATTAGACCCTATAATTTCATTTTCGGGGCTAAATTCTGAATCTTGGCTACCGACTGTACTGTTCCGGATTATACCATCGTTACATAAAGAGAAGCAATCTTCATGTGCCTATAGAGAGTTTTCTCAAAAAAAGTATTTCAGTTACCCATTATAAACTACATGTAATTAAGGTCTAAAAATGCCCCGATTCACATTATATAAGCTATTGGTATGGGCTGCCGCACAATAGATTTAGTTCTGACACCGCCGGTAGGCCTGTGCCGATCTGTTAGGTATCCCTTCACCTTAATAAATCCTTCGATACACACAAGTACCATTCAACCCATCTAGACGTTTGTTCATCGATTCTTCCCCTCAACAAAGGATACCTTCGCCGCTGGCTTCCTTTTCCGCCGAAAGCATCGATTTGGAAAGACTTCAGTCAGGTAGCAAGGCTAGCCATGTGATATCGGGCAAACGAGTATGAAACCAATACCGATACATTCTGGTCAATAGAAACCAATGAGATGAAGAAAGTCTGACATTGCATTGATATCAAGGTTGAGGAAAAACTGATATCCCAACAAAGTGGCAACCATGTCCTGAGACTGGTTAGCTTCAATGAACACTGCACTCCCTTTTATATCCGCGGATCAATGTCCATTATCCGTTTATCGACCTTTGCAACGACAACAAAATGATCTGCTCCCACCGACCCTATTTCCCAATCAATGCCCGTCAGTCAGCTAGCAAAGTCACGGTCCAAAATACAGCTAAATACGTATAAATCGTACAGTAGCTGCGGTTACACCTGTTGAAAATACCCGTGTTTTTCCAGACCCGTGCCAAACCCGTGTGTACGAAAAGCTCGGGGAGAGGTCGCACGACTACATTCTTGTTAAGTAGCCCGGCGACAGGTGCGCTGCATGCATTGATTCTTCGGTCATTTCTCTATTGGCACACATTGTTGGAGGCGCGAAAACGACGTCACTTAATGGCTGCGCCATCTGTAGCCGTGCTAAGAACAAACGAAAACACGGGGGTTTCGAAAAGCACGGCGAGCTTGCCATGTGTCAAAAACCCGTGTTTTTCAGACATGGGTTTCTTGAAGCCCGGAAATTCAAGGGTGTGACCGCAAAAAAACGGGTGCAGTGCAACCACGGGTATTGCCTCTGTATGGGATATCCCTGTTTCTGCTTGGTCAACACTTGGGGCACACACACACAAAGTCACGAAAACACGAAATTCAAGTCCCCGTTTCAATGGATAACCAGGTTCAACGCACAGTTTGGAGTGTGATAGGATGCGCAACCTTACTAATAATGTTCGTACAGGTTTGACGCCCCTGCTGCGCGTTTGCTAAGTCGCTCTTGTTCTACTACTTTTAGATAATCCCAGGGGTAAACTTTGCATCCAGAATCTATCCTTTAATCAATATTCCATGAAGCAATAATGTTATATTCCCAAGTGCAAACAAAAATAATCGTCTGAGTCGCCCGGCAGGGCACCCTTTGCATTTCTCGAACATTCCATTATAGGATAATGGAGATGTTATTGACCGGGGTCATTGAATGATAGAAGGCTTCCCCCTCGGATGTCCATCTGCTTGGCTGACCAGCGATTACATATTCATATTCCGATCTTCTGGGATATTACTTCCTGCAACTGAATATATCGTGGACGTCAGCAAATAAACGCGGTGTATACGTGAATAATTTAAGAGATAAAACGCGGGATGTTCAGCCGGGATGGACACGCCACATTCATAATCTCCGAACACGATTAATTTTGATTTATTAAAGACATCCTGCACGGCCATTTGGTTTACTGTTAGCATTCCTTCGTAGAACCATAGAAACAACGCTATCCAAGCATTCCAGTTCCCAAAAGGAATCTATCTTTTTCTACATTTTGCAGTCATTAATCATTGTCGAAGACACGAAACCCACCGAGACGTAACTACTGCGACAAGTGTCTCATACTGATTCGCATGAACGACATCGCGAAACGTCGGTTCCCATGAATAGCCAGTCTGATGAAGATATCAATTATATATTGAAGTATATCGTTGAGAAAGTTGTGTTTCACTTCATTCATTACTGGTATATGCATCGGTCTGATGAAGACTATCATCACTGTGACAGTTTCTTTCCCGTTTTTAGCTCAGCTGACCAAAGGTCAGCGGAGCTAGTCAAATAACTGTTGAGTGGCGTCATGTGTCAGTCCTGCAGTCAAGCAGTCCTTCTGCCCAACTTATGCCCGACGTTTTGTAACCGTAATAGCTAGAGACTCCAAATTTCTTGTGAAGGTAGCCCTGGGTGAACTCTCCTCAGAAACAAAAAATGAGCGCAATTTGCCCTCTATTAAGCGCACCAGGGGGCGCTTTGCGTAAAATGAAATATCGCAATATCTCAGCCCCTATTGTAAATAGGCAGACAAAAAGTGTTGGTATAGATAGGTTGATATTTTCTACATCAGTTCAAAGGGAAGTTAATGCCAGATCTGTTCACCAGGGGGCGCTATTCAACAAAATAAAAAACAGGGGTATTTGAATTTTCGCGCCTTTTGCGCCAGCGTATCATTTGCCATTGCTTGACGTCATCATCATTGGAATTCACAGCCAAGGCCAGGAGTCTGCATTCAGCAGTTCAATCGCCTACTTCGAAGGAGTTCAGCACATTTAAACAATGAGACTCTAGGTGAGTTCTTTTTTTCATNTTCGGTAGCCGAACACCACCCAGCATCCGCAATCAGTGCCTAGGAACGAGTCCTATTGAGAAATTCCGTGGAATCTCGCGGTCTCGCGCCGTGGTACTTGTTGAGTGTAGCTGTTCATGACATTCCTCAGCCGGTCATGTGCCCAAGGGCGAGTCGACCACGAATCCAGGTGTCATTCGACGATGCTGGCTGATATACGGCTACCGAAACTACACCCAGGGTATTGTTTTAGTGAAGATTGAGATCCTGGGTAATCTTTGTATATACCCAGGATGACATTTACCCTTTCAGCGTTAGTCACTCTTGATTCCACATTGGTTAATATTCAGTTCCCACGCGTAATACTCCGAGGTGGCGATCGCAAGCGAAATCCCTGCGGCCCGATAGCAGTTATCTCCAACGCAGGTTTGAAATTGAAAACGATCCCCAGGAACGAAGAGTGGTCATGGCTTTTTATCATCACTATTTGCTACATGTACATTGCTGAGTGTAACTTTTTGCCCCAGTTACAACTCCGACTGGACTGTGTTGGTAGTTCGCCGCGCGGGATATACGCGAGAGTAGGCCTCCATACAGACAGGCGCTTACCCTTGCCGTCGTGTCTGTCCTCTTCCCGCGAAAATCCCCACAAACAACAGCAACAGAGACTTCATGACTAGTTAGAATGTCGGACACAACAGTCGTGATAAAAGACCTAACTATGGACAAACTGATTGCTTCCTGGAGACAGACATAGGAAGACTTTTGATTGAGCAATGCCAACATAGACGTCCATTTAATAGCTCTTAGCAAAATCTCATAATCATGAAATATTGAGCTGTTTACTTTGGAAACGACTTTCACCCAAATCAGAAGCATTAGCAAATTGCATATCTTGGAAATGACTGCAGACATCCTTTTCACCAACCATTAGCTCAAAGCAAACAAGATGAAGAGCAGGGTCAACCATAAAAGAGGTGGTTTCTTAAATTCAGTTTGCTTCTTATTTACCGAGTACTCACAACGTATCAGTTGACGTACATGTACACTCATGGCCAAAAATAAATGGACAGCAGTTTTTCGTGAATATCTCCAAACCAATGGGGTAGAGAAAGATGGTCCCAACATATATAGTAGCAAATTTTCCTGGCTGTCTAATAATGGTATCAGAGTCGAAAAATTCCGCTTAAAGCTACATTTGGCAGAAGAAATTTTGTAAAGGCGTGGTTTTTGCTACTTTTTTATTTGCATGATTTCATTCAACATTTTTATATCACTGTGTTCTACTCATCGGGGCCTTTCATAATATATTCTGTAATTTCAAATATTCTGAGTAGAAATGTGATTTTTGGGCACTATATATGTTGGGACCAACTTTCTCTACCCCATTGGTTTGGAGATATTCAAGAAAAACTGCTGTCCATTTATTTTTGGCCATGAGTGTACGTTGTGTTTTATCCTCTCTCTTCCAGACTGGAGCGAAGAAGGCCAGGACAGCAGCGAGTGCGAACCAGTGGATGGTACAGACAAGAAAGATATTGAGAAGGAATTGCTTCTTTAGGCCGCTCTATTCATGTTGGTCATCGATTTGTACTATTAAACACGTATCTTCTGCTCTTTTGGGAATACATGTATTGTACATTAGAAACATGTCTTGCCCCCCAGGCTGTAAGATCAACAATGACAATAGATCTGCCTAATAAGGAAAGCTACTTCAACCAATGGGTCATATGAATAAAGACGAGCAATTTTTTTTACTTCAGATTTGTACAGCATTGCCTAATGCATTTGTATTGCAACATTCAAGTAAAAACATTTGCTACTCTTTATTCATATGACCCAATATATCCTTTTAACGAATCATTTTACTTAACTCTTTGACGCCGGGCCATTATTGGAAAAAGCTGTCTTTTTGCAGGGGGTCCGATATGGGTCTAGTAATTTTGCTGTTGCTCCTTAACCGTGCAATGTTTTAACAGTACATAGACAAGACCACGCTCGTTATTTAGGTCCTCAATGAAGCCCTGCGACGTGATGTTCACACTCAGCCGCGTTCTGAACAGGCGAGCACTGCCATTCGATGTCGATGACGTACAAATAATTTCCCCAAATGATTCTCGGTGGTGTGGTGTGCCAACTGGACATGTAGGCCTATAGTATGGCAAAAGCCCTTTCCAACAACGTCAATCAGTGACACAGCCAATTCGAAAGTATTTTTGCTCGATTTTTGAAGAAAAATATTGTGTCTAAATTCGCGGGCGGACCAGTAATAACTGAGTTATGAGCAGAAGAAAGTGGTGGTGTCGGGCGCCTAACTGATACCGACAGTTATCTCGGCCTTCGGCGTCAAGGAGTTAAGAATACACAGTGAAACTATAATGTTATGAATGCTTTCTGATAACATGTCGCCCAAGCTACTGTATCCTACTACCGTACCCCTGTCCGCCAAGTATTTTACAGCAGCAATTGCAACTGAACAATTGGGGAGAATATTGAAATAATACCAAAGAAGCTTGGAGTGATTCAGGCGCGGATCCAAGGGGGGGGGGCAAAGCCGGCCCGTGCCCCCTCTATTTTGTCGAAAATCTTTAAAATTGACCGGGAAATTTTGAAATTTTGAAAAGATGTTAAAATTTGACCGAGGTTTTCCACGATGTGCGCTGGCTGTGCCCCCTCTTTCCCATGATTCTGGATCCGCCCCTGTGATTCCAGTCCGCATCAGTTACTTATCATTCTTTCTATGTATTACATTGTCGTAGCAAACATTTAGCCAACCCATACTTGGAAAATACCAAACCATATCACTGGTCGTATTTTTATCCATAACGTCAACGCTGTCATGTATAATATATATGCAAATACCTATAGGGAAAAAAAACGCGAAAAACCAGATTTTTGAGTTGCCTGGAGGTGTGTATTCCAACTTTGTTCTCCGAAACTCGGTTAAAAAACTCCCTGACTGATTATGAATTGATATCAATCAATTTCTGTGGATGAATTCGAGTTCCGTTTTCCCAAAGGACGGCGACCAGACCAACGACTGCTTTGGATTCAAATCGGTCCGTGTTGTAAAGTGTTCTTCCGGATGGGTGTCGGTCCAAAATTTATTCGGTAGATTTCAATATTCTTCTCGACAGAAAATCGCTGCTTTTTTGGCGTTCAGAAGCGATTTCTGTCCATCACTCTGTTTCATTCCCTGAAGACGTGTGTGCGTATTATTTATTAACAAGACTGGCTGGTGTCTCCAGAGGAAGTATTTAAAGCTACGGCACATTCCAGGCTACTTAAATTGGCCTGCTACTGGTGGTGTCACACAGATGGTGTACAGTCCCGTTGCATTCCATATTTAGTCACCCAAGATGCAGTCGTTTATTACATGTAGCTTGAAAAATGTAAATACAAGTCGGTGCCTGAGGCGTTCCTGATGATAAATGTACCACATTGGCGAACTGAAACTAGCCAATGTAGGTGTGTTGAAAACGCTAACTGGAATGATATTTATACATACGATGTATCATTATAAGAAGCAAAGCTAAAATATTGCCTTTCCCTATATGCTTTCCATAGATGCAGGTATTGTGTGCCATTCGACATCGGGGTGTTGATAAAACATGGGTTTTTCAATAAACATATCATGATTTTACAATGAGACTTATTTTTCATTTTTTTCACCGAAGAGCATATAGGCCTACATCGGTTGAAAAAGAAGACCTCTTGAGCTTCAAATAACTTTATGATCTTCAAATATATCAGCATCCAAATATCTCAATGACCGAAAGGAAGTGTAGACTCATGTAGAATCAAAAGGACCATGTTTGTCTTGAAGAGATTCAGAAATGCGTAAGTTCCTAAGGCTGAGTTTACATCGAGGCACACGCAACACGAACACGCAGGCGAACAATGGCTTCACAAAGGATTCATCCCCATGAAACCTTTGTTCGCCTGAGTGTTCGCGTATCACGTGTGCCTCGATGTGAACTCAGCCTATAAAAGCAGTCTGCAGGGAAAATACAAACAGAGATTTCACTTACATGTAAATAACGGAAAATGAAAGCGCGAGGTGTGCGAAGTGCCGGTGTGAAAGGAATCCCAAGTCCCTGGAATCAAAGTCCGGTCTTATCCGGTCTTATATGACTAGAGAGACCATGACCATTCGAATATAACCTTACAACAAGCCTGGTGGCGTTAACGTTCACGTAGTGAAATTATCGAAAAAAATATCGCAATTGAGGGACATGGGGCACCATTTTAGAAATTCTGAACTTCCAATACCCGACATGGTCATAAGGATAGTTCATTGCTTTGCCACCAGGGAAGTTATGGCACTACGCGTAGAATCCAGGCAGTGCTCATCCAGGAGGCGATTACCTGCACTCGACGACCGGTAGCCTGCTTTGTTCACCCACGTGATGATGATCGACTCATTATTCACAGGGGAGGCAGGCAAGGCGGGTTGATTTCTAATTATTAGGCGTTTCATAAGAGTTATCTACATTAATAATTCATACCTTATCTCAAAAATCGGCTAGATTATTGTAACCTTTCTCCCACAAAATGTATCATTTTACGCATTTTACCTTTGCGATGTTGACTTATATCTAACAATCCTGAAACCCCTACGCCTTCCAATAATAGGGTCGTCCTGCCTGTATTATTCTGCCATGTATTGGATATCGCGAATGCACTGCGCATTAAACGCAATTTTTAGGTCAACTAACGAATATTATGGCCCCAGAAGAAATCCGAAGCAGCAAATGGACATCTACTTTTAACTTATTAAGGTTATTCACTAAAAGTTCATCTCTATCGAAGGTTATCCGATTTTATTGGCTTTCAATCTTCAGCCTCACAGTGAAAGTTTCCTGCGTGAGTGCGAAGCCCTGGTTATGATAATGTGAATAACCGCGCTATCGAAGAGTGAATCGGGCAAAATCGGTATGAAAATAATGGTCACTACGTGAACCAATAGCGGACTGTTGTTTGGCGAATCTGCATTCCTAGGACACTGATTCCTGTCGCACCGAATTTTCAGCCCCCACCTCTTGCCTATAGGCAGGCCTGTTGCTCCTTCATGTACCAAATTCATGGATACCTCCGACATCGTCTAATGATCTTAATACCTCATAAAGCGAATTCCCATGATATATAATTTGACTATGATCCAGCATTGAGTATAATCGTGATTAATAGTGCCATCCACGGCTTACATGGCTTACGGTGTTAGAAAAGATAAGCGATTTGTCATCATTTGCAATACTTTAACGGCTCAGTGCTCAGGCGACGTTTGCCCGGGTTTACATAGAGGTATACGGTATACGAACAGACTGGCGAACAAAGGTTTCATGGTCATGAACCTTTTATTCGGCCATTGTTTGCCAGCGTGTCCGTATGCCGTATACCTGTATGTAAACCCCGCATCTCATTGCGTAGGATCCAGAGAATTTTAAAAATTCCAAATAAATTTCACAGATGATGGAAAAAGCGGGTGAAAGTTCCAATAAAGCCTTTAGAAGGCCAGGTGTCACACAAAATTAAATGACAAAGGCCACGAACTGGAGACAGAGATGCTCCGGTCCTATCGACTAGACTAGCGCTCACTGATGGGCAAACTTTGAATGGTATTCAAATCTCACGTGGGCAGACCCCGCGCTGGTGCTTCGCCAAAAAACCAGCGCCTCTGCGTAGATCTATATGATGCGGAAGTCGGAATCGTGCTTGTGTCCCTTGATGAACAGAAAGCAGCCACCTTGTGACGTACTGTCAAGTTAAATGGAATGTGCTATCAGTTCTGTAGCGAAAGAACAAGGATGCAATTTTCTCGTACATCCGGAATTTTCTCGTACATGCCAGAAGAATGATAGTGCTTGCGTGACACTCGGATGACATGACTCCCATTTAGCCGTGCCCAAGTTCAATGATTACGGGTTCTGGGTTCCCCATCACCGTCACCACAACCTAGAATTTTCACTGTAATAGCCCTTCTCAATGAGTTGGATTCGCCTGGACGCCAATGTCAATGTCTCTTACCCGATGAAGACATGCTAGCTGAAGACAAATGATGCCCAAGACGACTGGTATCCCCATCGCAATCACCATTACCTCTCTATTCTCGGCAAACAATCTTGTCTTTAGTACGTTTGTTCGGGCAGAAAATCAAGCCGGAAAATTACTGTGATTGCCTGTTGGCCGTGCATAATGGAGTACAGCAACCAGTGCACTCTGCCGGGATCAATATGTGTCTAAGAGGCCAGTTAACAGCATCTTTTGTGGTGGGTGAATCCGGCTAATTGCCATGATTCTCATATGTCTCAGGAAACCATCACAAAGACGTCTTATGGTAATATGATAAATATGTCTCGGCGAAATATCATTAATAACTCTGCATTGATTTGTATGCGGTCAAATCAGTTTATCCTGCCCTATCTGAGCTGAGATGAGCATTGACCAGATGGCATAAAGGAGCTCTAACACACAGCAGCTGGACATGTCCTAGAGCAGGCGGTCGCCATCCTCTCACTGACCACTGTGTACCTCAACGTCCCCGCGAACCAATCTGCAGTTAAACGCATTGAGTTTTCACAGGCATGCAGATCTGAGGTTAAGAAACTAAGCATTACATACAGGTAGTGAATCTGCAGGCCCGGATCCGGGGGGGGCGTGGGAGGCGTACGCCCCCCCCCCCC
>NMRB01000367.1:94784-114615 GCA_002633025.1 Notospermus geniculatus | reverse complement strand
CATGGCCCGAGCAATTCTGGTGTCAGCAACAGTGGCATGGAATGAAAACAAAAGCCAGCCCGATTAATGGACTAGAAATGTCCTTTAATGTTGGCAGTGAATGAGCTCGAAGGAATAAGATACATCGACCAGCAATCAAGACCAATCATGTACGCGTGCTTTGCATTAGTTCGCCTCAGACAGACGCTGGTTCGAGGATTAGATCTTCAGGGTAGTTATTATCCCCGGAACGGAATAGTTATTTTTGCCGGAACGGAACAGAAATGAAAATGCGGAATGACCCTAAAACTGGAATGGCGGAGCCAATTTAAATATCCCACCATATTAGAAATAGCAGCAGAACTCGTGATCGAACGCGTTTTGTCAACGACGATTTCCCCTTCGGTTCTCCACCCCCTCTGCCATTACGCATGTCTATAGTAAACATTTTCAACGCGACTCCTGGTTTCACGAGTATGGTGGAAAACGGAAAAGGTGGTCGTCGTTGACCACTTAAGCCGCGGTGGTCATTTTAGTAATGTGTGGATGTAATTATGCCGGTATTCGTCAAACCTTTGAATTACTAGTAAATATTTCATTTAATAATTCTCGAATATATTTTAAAAAGCTGAAAGCTTCATTGCCGATAATTTCACCAATTTCAATGGTTTCGTTCCGGTTTTAGGGCCATTCCGCATTTTCATTTCTGTTCCGTTCCGTCAAAAATAAGTATTCCGTTCCGGGGATAATACTAGTAACTACCCGATCTTCAGGATATCTTTACTGTAAGAGACTCCATTGCGACGCAGACCACGACGTCTCCGACACGAGTCGTTAAACTGCTAACCGGCTATCGGGGCTTTAAGTCGGCTTTATAGCCGATATATTTGAAGATTTCATCGCGGTCTATTCGACGGTGACTGGACAATGAATGCAGCGATGTTGTACTGTGAGCTGAAGCGTAAGACTAATGGGGCAGACATGAGGTAGTCGACCTCATACGCCATGTTTTTGTCGGCAAATACTTGAGACGGTTTCGAACCTTCCAGACAGACTCTCTAAACTGCACCCAAGGGACGTAGCTCCATCTTTAAAAGGACCGTTTGTTTCACCTAATGTTATAAAGCTAGATTTCGTCGCGAATTACCTCGGCTTATCAGGGTGATTACGATTGGTAGACTTATAAGAATCGATATAGTAGTCATGTGCAGACGAATAGAAAACTGTGCAAAGGTTTTGCATCATCCTGAGCAATGCAATGACTATGTATAAGAACCGTTTCAAATTACATTATCCCGCCTCTCCCCTCCCACTCAGTTTATCATTTTGAATACATGTAGCGAATAAAAATACCTAAAAGTGTCATTCTGAGGTGAATTGAGATTTGAAGGCGATTACAAAGGCGACTTAAATTCCCAGTTCACCGGCACAATTCCCATTCCAAAGTATCACAATCTAAAACCATAATAAATGACTGCATGAACCATACCCCATACAGAACTTGTAAGATATCTGTCAGGATTGGCACATCAATAACGGAGTTAACGTCATATCTTGTGCATCGGATGTGACGTGAATACAGTTCTGTTAGAATGTCAGGCCGCACTGATAGTGTCAACGGTGCCTTCATTATCGATATTGCCTTGTAAATTTCATATAACAAGCGGTATTACCGACGGCCTGGAACGCTTACATCAAAAGCATGATTAACGCAAGAGGGTAAAAGCGTGATGGCCAAAGTGCTCCGTTGAAAGTCAATGATGATGACAATGATGGGCGTGACTATTGTCTCACCCGGCATCGATGGCCTGGACACAAAAGAAGGGAGAAACCTATAATGGATATTGGATACGAACGATGCTTCAAAATTATACCTTCTTCAGACTATTATGAACGAAAATCCAATAGATATCCAACATTACGGAACAAGCGAACCACGAATATGTGAACTCAGCCTTCAACGTGTATTGCGGTGAAGCAATCGCCCCGATGGATTGCAATTACATCGCTAATCCCATGAGATTTCACCGCTAATTGCTCAGCGCCCCTAGAGTGTCAGCAGGGGTTCGGGACATGATGCACTCAATGTCATAAGCAGGCAACTTGTTGAACAAGAACAAGTCAAATTTTTGTCAACAACCACGTTGATAGTTATTAGCCTGAGCGAGTAATTTTCTTCTAAGTTGAAGGATTCCTTTAACAAGCCGTGCCTACTGCTGCTGCATTCTCCAAGCATCGATGTACGGTTACGCCGGTCGCTACGCTGGCTCGACCTTTATAATTATCTCTGCCACCAGCCTAAACTACTGCGCGGCGTGGAATGACGTCGTTCAAGATGGCAGCTTCCTCCGTTTCAACACGTGTACCGAGTAAAAAGTGAAAATAAACAGAACCCACGTGATTCAATTCGGCCATTCTGATTGGTTATTCACAGGGTTCAAACTAAAACCCTAACCGAAGCGTAGTTGGCACGTCGCGATGATCACCGCCTTGTGCTGTATTCTTCCGCTGAAATAATTCTCCTCAAAAATACCATTCAGACCGTGAATACCTGTTTTTAATTACAAAATCCCTCCCTCAAAACATTGATTCAGTAATATCAGACTAGATAATGATCTATTTATTGACGATAAAGTGGTTTTGCACGGTCTTTGCAGAGTGATGCGCAAACTGTACACAGTGCCGAATTTCTACGCAATATCGACACTGTCATCGATCGGTATCCGCCATAGATTTTGATTTTTGCGGCCGCGGATGGATATGTGATCAGGCCTCGCATATCACAACCATGATACTCCGCGCCCCAGAACCTTGCGCGTAAACAACACTGCATTCATGCCTAAGCCTCTCCTTGCAATCTATGTGTCACAATTTCGACATGTTCGAAATGAATACAATAAATATACATTTCCCTGAACTTTATGAAGTGGAATATGTGTATAACGTCTGGGATATGTTTGGTCACGTGGGTAAACAAAATGCACGCGGTCATGGACTACTTTGGTCTCAGAATAACTGAAAAACCTCGAGATATTTTGCCACAAAATGATTATGCTTTACAAATATTTTTATCATGTCTTGCATCTAAGCCTCATTTTGACCTAGGCAGGCCTATATAATATAATTTATGTCTTCCTGTGGACGTATAACCGTGCACTATCTACTGCGCATGGCGACGCTTGTTTATTGAGTGAACGGTCGACCGCTTTACAATGGTAAGGAATCCTTACACATATTATTGCGCTGCACTTCTTTTCAACATGGCGGTGGCTGATCGATACTAGAGGGTGTTATTCGTAACGCCCTCTAGTGTCAAGAATGAGTGATGCGGTGGGCTGGGGCGAGAGGTGTTAGTGGAGTCATCGAAAAGGCGGAACAACAACTCGGGCGGGCCAGATTGCTGCTGCTGCTGCTGAACAACCTGTGTTGTTGCAAGCTACTGCTAACGTCGTGATCGCAAATTCCAGCAACGACTATCGTGTCCTATAAAAGTATTTTATTGACAAGGCGACATGTTAAGAATTAGGTACATCTCCAGCTTGAATTACTTCTTCTGGAATTATCGGATTTGTACGAGCAGTAAGATGGAACAGGATGATTGCTACATTAGCTAAAAGCCGTCTTGCGCTGGGGTATAAGGTATGATAGTGTTACAGTGAGTGGCTGTTTTAGGTTTCCACGCCATTGCACTAAGAGTGTCGTGTCAAATTCGGCAGCAATCTTTTAATAGTTACACTGGCTGACAGAAATATTAGGACACTTTCAAAATTCTAAGTCATTTTCTTCTTTTTCCTTCCTTTTGTTTCTAACCACTAATTATTTTTCTTATTGATGAGAACCCTTTTACCTTGGCAAGTGGGTTATATATTCCAATGAGTTTGTCTACATGTATGCCAAAGGTTATTGACAAGGGGTTGCTGATATACGAATAACAAAGATAATCATGATGGGTGCCATTCAAACCTCTCAAATCCAAAGGCTAGAGTTATTGGAGGTGACAAGAATGGACGAAGCACATCACGATTGTCTTTGTTATTAATATATCAGCAACCCCATGTCAATAGCCTTTGGCAGGGGTAATCTCATGGGATTATACATCCCACTTGCCAAGGTAAAATGGTTAGAGACAAAAGGAAGGCAAAAGAGGAAAATGACTTAGAATTTGGACAGTGTCCTAATATTTCTGTCAGCCAGTGTACCTGCAACAAAAGGGGTAGGTCGAAAATATGCACGATGTTAGAAAAGTTTCATGTGCATGTAAAACACTGATGTTTAGATGAAAATATCAGATTGCGATGAAGATACTACCTCTCCATGGTAAGAAAATGAATCTGCGTGGATTGAATGGGATTGATTTTGGAGATACCTCTCAGAGGCGAGAATGAAATCATGAGAAGCTACAGATTTATTTGAGCGGATGTGAACGGAACGTCAAACCAAGAAGAAACAGGCACGTTTGAATCAAAGCATCGAAATTGTAGAACCTCATTAAGATTGAAAAAGCTAATTTTGATAGACTGCGCCAATGCAAACAATCTAGAAAAAGTGTTGAGCAATCCATGTTGATGAGTCCCCTGCCTCTGCTTAATAATCACATGACTACATTTACCAGACGCAAACCAAGAAGCTTATTGATGCGGTGAGCTGAATGAATACGAACTCTGTAAAGTATTCGTATAGCTTGGAAGGGATTCAGTTTCTAATTATCAACAATTTGAGGAAATAACCATAATTTAATACGCTTTGAAATGAACCATCTGCCGAGCCTAGACAAAGCGATAATTTTGAAAATTGCTGATGGAAGGCGAAGAAGATGATATGGTGTCTCCTGGTTGAAACTTAACTATACTGATAATGTTTGATCTACTGCGTATAAAGGACGCCTGTCAATTTTTGCATTTTGAAAATGACTTTAGGGGTTCTTACAAGGACGTACCGTTGAAACAGAGTGAAAGGGATGGAATTGATATCGGTGGTACGGTAAATGCGAAGCTGATAATCTCGAGAGCTATATATTGAGTATCACAAAAATATGAACAGCATTATGATGTCAGTACATGTAGGAGGTAGGCCTACTGACAGGCGAGCCAAGAAACACAAGCCAGCGAACACATAGAACCACGTCCGGAAAGGCCCCTTGTGTTCACCCGAAGGCAGACATATAAACGGAAAGATCGGAGATGGGCTGGAAAAGCTGCAGCTGAGACTGGTTCGTCTCCAGCATCTGTTCATCGACGGCATGAGAAAGTGATACTGATTGCTTCCTCTGTAAGAAGAAAACGCCTTGATTAGGAAGAATAGGATGCTATTACATTCGCCGTGATTGATGCGAGGTGTCTCCCGAGGTCTATTTGTTTCATGCAAAAATAACAATCTCAGTTGAAAAACCAATAACGGAAGTCCACGTCCATTGAAATTGCCTTTTTGAGAACGTGTCACTCGGCTTCATATTGTGGAGTAATGAAAAATTTACAGTACGCCGATTGCGGAGAAGTGCGATGTGGTGGATGATGGTTCCAACTCAGTGAGGTATATGTTTGTTCACCCTCCGATATGCCGTCAATGAAAGTAGTCAAAGTACTTCACCTCGATCAGCTTGGAAGTGATGCTCGACGTCTTACTGCTATGCAAGAATCTACCAAAGCCATGGTGTGCAAACTGTAATAATACCTCGAGAACTTCATGATATGTCAAGAGCTGACAAAACAGGTTGCTAAAACGCGAGGAAAAACGTTTGAACGATGGGCCACTGAGCAGCGCAATACAACTAATGACGTTCCTTCACGCATTCATCCAAAGAAATTCAATTTATGTTGGGTGAATCATGGGCTCGGTAAACCCAATGACGAGATTGAGATACTCAATGGCTCAGTCCGTTTGAAGTGGTGGGTTTGTGCGAAGCGAAATCGTCAGCGTGTGAGGATAAAAACTGGTAGCCTACATGTACAGCCTTAATCAAAAGTAAATGCACAGCTAATAAACTTAAATATTTCCCAAAATCTTCATCGGACCAACCTTTGCTTTTTACGGCAATTACTTAGGGCATCAAGACACATTTTGAGACCAAAAATATCATGAACTTGCACGAGTTGTATTTTTGACAAAAGTTTGAAATTTCCATTAAAAAGTGTGATTTCCAATCGCATATTTTTTAGAAGTGAAACCAACGTCACTTTAAAGCCTGTTTGTTTCCCAGCAAAATTATTTTTTCAGGTTTAAAAAATTCCGTGGTGAACAGAAGTTACAGAGCATTTTCCAAAATGAATTTCGTTCGGTTTTCCAGTCAAGTCAGGGCTATTCCTTCCGTCTCATTTAAATCTACCCAGCCTGCTGAATATTGTGAATAGGCCTATTCATGGCCTAGTCAACAATAGTTACTNAACGTTTCATCAATATTTCAGACCATACCAGGAAGTCGATGAACGGACTCTCATCCAATTAGCGTCAACATTAAACCACTTTGTGCTTCTCAATGCGTCTAATTGAATCAAATCGACATTGAAAACATTCTTTGAACTGAGCTCTATCTAGCCTTCGAGGTTAGTCACCTTCCTGAACTGCCGCAGTTCTCGTACAAGTCGGTCTTATGACGCCGTGCACACAGTGCTTGCTGTGAGGACACCACGTAATAGATTTAATTGGTATGTTAACACAGGGATCTTTCGGTGAATGATACAGTGATTCGACCTTTGTTTGCTTTTTTACTCACTTGCATGAAACGTCGTAGCCTATTTAAGAGTATAGGCCTACATGTATGTCCATTTCATGATCAAGGGTTCTTTCGAGTGAATAAATGGTTGATATGTTACAAAACCAGGTGTGAATGGCAATCTCAGCTTTGAGTTACAATAGCCTGTTATTGTAAGGTTTAAAATCCAACAGTTAAGGCTGATTCATACTCCGTCCGGATTTTGCGCCGACTATGATCAATTTCACTGCGTGTGCACATTCACGTCGTGGAAACCTGCGATCAGTTTCATGCGCTTGACGGTCCGCAAGCGAGTATGAATCAGCCCTTACGGTCTCTCGCGCCTTATAGTCCAATCCGTCAACAAACAATAGAACCGGATTTAGATTTCTCTAACAGCGGCCTTTTTATGGATTGTTTATGATTAACCTTTATTATACTGCTACCGTTTCAAGAGGCCTCGGAGAATCGGTGGTGATTTAATGTACAGTACCACCAGAAACAGCCACCACGATAGCAATTCCTGTAAATGACTCTTCCCGAGGTCAAATTGCTACTTGTACACCTCTGCCTCACTCTTACACCGGCACGTCTCTGCTACTAACACTAAATATTATGTACACGAAGAAACAACGTACTCGTCGAATACCTCCGTCAACATAGGAACAACGTAGAGATGTTCCCTTCTCGAATTCCTCTGTCAACCCCTCGATGAATCCCAACCTCTGTGAATCTACCCGCAAACGAATGCGAACAGCGCAGAAATGTTCCCTCTCGAATGCCTCTGTAGTCCCTTAGGCAGAAAATAAGATTACTCGATTGGATTTTGTAAATTAATACGTTCTTGGAGACAAAGAATGCGACTACACCGAAGACAAATCGCCAGGCTGATCTACAGCAGCCCCAAACCAGAAACGTCATACTGGACATGAATTGCTACACCCCCGGGGCCCCTTCCTGGTGATTACAAGCCAACCTCATTACGTTCAAATTCCAAGGGAAAGGTTACTGTCAAGAAAAGGTGATTGTATTAAATGGCGAATGCCGGGATGCAGTCTCTTTTTGGCAAGCTTAGTGTATATCGAGATGATTTATTGTGCCCTGTCACACATACTTTATTTCCGCAGGAAATTGCGATGAATTTATGTATTGCGGATTTTGCATATCAAATAGAGACATGTTGCTTGAGGTTATTTCAAACAGCTATTAAATCTTTGCTAAAGGAGAGTCATTATTTAGCGTTCACCCGGTTCACCAACGAAGATTGCCGTAATCTGAGCGTTGGTCGGTCGCCCGAAATCAAGTTCGGAGCAAAATAGCCTGGGAAAGCGTCACAAAAAATTGATAGATATTAACAATAATTTCTACTTCCTGCATTAGTATAGCCCGTGCGATTCAAGCGAAGTTGTAAGACAGCACATATATGTCCATCACAGGAATACAGAAATTTCCGCGACGTTTGAGAACTTCTATCATCCTAGCCATAGTATTGGCGACAAAGGTACGTATACTACCGGTATCTCATTTTTACACGCCCTCTAGTGGCAAAAAACGGTAACAACATCTCCCCACTTATTCGGAAAGTAGGCACATCATCAGAAGGGAAGAGTTTAATGAGCTCATCCAGACCGGCTGTACTATGCTCCACACAAGCACGTGTTAAAAGAGCACGGTATTGGACCACAAAATGCGTTATTTGAGTGCCGACGTAGAGGGAGCCATCTAGCGGCAGTAAGACGAACTAAAAAAATGCATTACAAAATGTACGCAGTAAATCGGGTCAGTTCGCCGACAACGTAGTTAGTCCCTGGGTTGGAGAGTGGCGCGGTGGCGCCGGCAGTCGAGAAAAAGTGGTAATACCGTGGTCCTTTCACCCCTTCGCGCCGAGTCTCGACTTTGGTCGAGATATGCCTGTACCACACACCCTAGCACATTCAAATTGAACGACGATGACGATAGCGACTGCAGTGATACTAGTTCGGATTGTGAAGATGGTGACAGTGACTATGGTAAGTCATTGATTTGACCCTTCCAACGTCAGAGGCGAAGAAGGAAAGTGGCCGCGACGGAGTCCCCAAACGGCAAGAAGTTGCATTGACTGCATGAGTTTGTCACACTGAAAGGGTAAATGTCGTCCTGGGTATATACAAAGATTACCCAGGATCTCAATCTTCACTAAAACGGTACCCTGGGTGTAGTTTCCGTAGCCGAACACCATGCACCCAGCATCCGCAATCAGTGTCTAGGAACGAGTCCTATTGAGAAATTCCGTGGAATCTCGCGGTCTCGCTCCGTGGTACTTGTTGAGTGTAGCTGTTCATGACATTCCTCAGCCGGTCATGTGCCCAAGGGCGAGTCGACCACGAATCCAGGTGTCATTCGACGATGCTGGGTGATGTACGGCTACCGAAACTACACCCAGGGTATTGTTTTAGTGAAGATTGAGATCCTGGGTAATCTTTGTATATACCCAGGATGACATTTACCCTTTCAGCGTTAGTCACTCTTGATTCCACATTGGTTAATATTCAGTTCCCACGCGTAATACTCCGAGGTGGCGATCGCAAGCGAAATCCCTGCGGCCCTATCTCCAACGCAGGTTTGAAATTGAAAACGATCCCCAGGAACGAAGAGTGGTCATGGCTTTTTATCATCACTATTTGCTACATTGCTGAGTGTAACTTTTTGCCCCAGTTACAACTCCGACTGGACTGTGTTGGTAGTTCGCCGCGGGGGGTATACGCGAGAGTAGGCCTCCATACAGACAGGCGCTTACCCTTGTCGTCGTGTCTGTCCTCTTCCCGCGAAAATCCCCACAAACAACAGCAACAGAGACTTCATGACTAGTTAGAATGTCGGACACAACAGTCGTGATAAAAGACCTAACTATGGACAAACTGATTGCTTCCTGGAGACAGACATAGGAAGACTTTTGATTGAGCAATGCCAACATAGACGTCCATTTAATAGCTCTTAGCAAAATCTCATAATCATGAAATATTGAGCTGTTTACTTTGGAAACGACTTCCACCCAAATCAGAAGCATTAGCAAATTGCATATCTTGGAAATGACTGCAGACATCCTTTTCACCAACCATTAGCTCAAAGCAAACAAGATGAAGAGCAGGGTCAACCATAAAAGAGGTGGTTTCTTAAATTCAGTTTGCTTCTTATTTACCGAGTACTCACAACGTATCAATTGACGTACATGTACACTCACGGCCAAAAATAAATGGACAGCAGTTTTTCGTGAATATCTCCAAACCAATGGGGTAGAGAAAGATGGTGTACGTTGTGTTTTATATCCTCTCTCTTCCAGACTGGAGCGAAGAAGGCCAGGAGAGTAGCGAGTGCGAACCAGTGGATGGTACAGACAAGAAAGATATTGAGAAGGAATTGCTTCTTTAGGCCGCTCTATTCATGTTGGTCATCGATTTGTACTAGCATTAAACACGTATCTTCTACTCTTTTGGGAATACATGTATTGTACATTAGAAACATGTCTTGCCCCCCAGGCTGTGAGATCAACAATGACAATAGGTCTGCCTAAAAAGGAAAGCTACTTCAACCAATATCTCATTTTAACGAATCATTTTACTTAACTCTTTGACGCCGGGCCATTATTGGAAAAAGCTGTCTCTTTGCAGGGGGTCCGACATGG
Source organism: Notospermus geniculatus (assembly GCA_002633025.1). Classification (NCBI taxonomy): domain Eukaryota; kingdom Metazoa; phylum Nemertea; class Pilidiophora; order Heteronemertea; family Lineidae; genus Notospermus; species Notospermus geniculatus. The sequence goes on along the minus strand of NMRB01000367.1, from coordinate 104,287 downwards.
GTCTAGTAATTTTGCTCTTGCTCCTTAACCGTGCATGACTTGGAAGCAATGTTTCAGCCGTACATAGACAAGACCACGGTCGTTATTTAGGTCCTCAATAGGGAGGTTTCGAAATCAAACGATAAACGTAAACGTTAACGACAACTTTATTTTTGTACCGAAAATGCAATGCAAAATCTGGTCAGTGTGTAGTATGGAAAATAACGTTGTCGTAAAGTTTTGGTTTATCGTTTGATTTCGAAACCTCCCCAATGAAGACCCTGCGACGTGACGTTCACGCTCAGCCGCGTTCTGAACAGCAAGCAATGCCATTCGATGGGGCCAGTTTTACGCACACTGACGTACAAATAATTTCTTTAAATGTTTCTCGGTGGTGTGGCGTGCCAACTGGACATGTAGGCCTATAGTATGGCAAAAGCCCTTTCCAACAACGTCAATCCCAGTGACACAGCCAATTCGAAAGTATTTTTGCTCGATTTTTGAAAAAAAACTCTCTAAATTCGCGGTCGGACCAATAATAACTGAGTTATGAGCAAAAGAAAGCGGTGGTGTCGGGCGCCGAATAAACTGATACCGAGTTATCTCGGCCTTCGGCGTCGAGGAGTTAAGAATACATAGTGAAACTATAATGTATGCCTTCTGATAACATGTCGCCCAAGCTAGTGTATCCTACTACCCCTGTCCGCTAAGTACTTTTCAGCAGCAATTGCAACTGAACAATAGGGGAGAATATTGAAATAATACCAAAGAAGCTTGGAATGATTCCAGTTCGCTTCAGTTACTTATTATTCTTTTTTATTACATTGTCGTAGCAAACATTTAGCCAACCCATACTTGGAAATACCAAACCATATCACTGGTCGTGTTTTTATCCATAACGTCAACGTTGCCATGTATAATGCATATGCAAATACCTATAGGAAAAAAAACGCGAAAAACCAGATTTTTGAGTTGCCTGGAGGTGTGTATTCCAACTTTGTTCTCCGAAACTCGCTTAAAAAACTCCCTGACTGATGCACGAATTGATATTAATCAATTTCTGTGGATGAATTCGAGTTCCGTTTTCCCAAAGGACGGCGACCAGACCAACGACTGCTTTGGATTCAAATCGGTCCGTGTTGTATAAAAGTGTTCTTCCGGATGGGTGTCGGTCCAAAATTTATTCGGCAGATTTCAATATTCTTCTCGACAGAAAATCGCTGCTTTTTTGGCGTTAAGCGATTTCTGTCCATCACTCTGTTTCATTCCCTGAAGACGTGTGTGCGTATTATTTATTAACAAGACTGGCTGGTGTCTCCAGAGGAAGTATTTAAAGCTACGGCACATTCCAGGCTACTTAAATTGGCCTGCTACTGGTGGTGTCACACAGATGGTGTACAGTCCCGTTGCACTCCATATTTAGTCACCCAAGATGCAGTCGTTTATTACATGTAGCTTGAAAAATGTAAATACAAGTCGGTGCCTGAGGCGTTCCTGATGATAAATGTACCACATTGGCGAACTGAAACTAGCCAATGTAGGTGTGTTGAAAATGCTAACTGGAATGATATTTATACATACGATGTATCATTATAAGAAGCAAAGCTAAAATATTGCCTTTCCCTATAAGCTTTCCATAGATGCAGGTATTGTGTGCCATTCGACATCGGGGTGTTGATAAAACATGGGTTTTTCAATAAACATATCATGATTTTACAATGAGACTTATTTTTCATTTTTTTCACCGAAGAGCATATAGGCCTACATCGGTTGAAAAAGAAGACCTCTTGAGCTTCAAATAACTTTATGATCTTCAAATATATCAGCATCCAAATATCTCAATGACCGAAAGGAAGTGTAGACTCATGTAGAATCAAAAGGACCATGTTTGTCTTGAAGAGATTCAGAAATGCGTAAGTTCCTAAGGCTGAGTTTACATCGAGGCACACGCAACACGAACACGCAGGCGAACAATGGCTTCACAAAGGATTCATCCCCATGAAACCTTTGTTCGCCTGAGTGTTCGCGTATCACGTGTGCCTCGATGTGAACTCAGCCTATAAAAGCAGTCTGCAGGGAAAATACAAACAGAGATTTCACTTACATGTAAATAACGGAAAATGAAAGCGCGAGGTGTGCGAAGTGCCGGTGTGAAAGGAATCCAAGTTCCCGGAATCAAAGTCCGGTCTTATTGTTCAGCGAGGGATTGGAATATATGACTAGAGAGACCATGACCATTCGAATATAACCTTACAATAGCGGACTGTTGTTTGGCGAATCTGCATTCCTAGGACGCTGATTCCTGTCGCACCGAATTTTCAGCCCCCACCTCTTGCCTATCTAGGCAGGCCTGTTGCTTCTTCCTATGTACCAAATTCATGGATACCTCCGACATCGTCTAATGATCTTAATACCTCATAAAGCGAATTCCCATGATATATAATTTGACTATGATCCAGCATTGAGTATAATCGTGATTAATAGTGCCATCCACGGCTTACATGGCTTACGGTGTTAGAAAAGATAAGCGATTTGTCATAATTTGCAATACTTTAACGGCTTAGTGCTCAGGCGACGTTTGCCCGGGTTTACATAGAGGTATACGGTATACGAACACACTGGCGAACAGAGGTTTCATGGTCATGAACCTGTTATTCGGCCATTGTTTGCCAGCGTGTCCGTATGCCGTATACCTGTATGTAAACTCCGCATCTCATTGTGTAGGATCCAGAGAATTTAAAAAATTCCAAATAAATTTCACAGATGATGGAAAAAGCGGGTGAAAGTTCCAATAAAGCCTTTAGGAGGTGTCACACAAAAGTAAATGACAAAGGCCACGAACTGGAGACAGAGATGCTCCGGTCCTAATCGACTAGACTAGCGCTCACTGATGGGCAAACTTTGAATGGTATTCAAATGTCACGTGGGCGGACCCCGCGTTGGTGCTTCGCAAAGAACCAGCGCCTCTGCGTAGATCTATATGATGCGGAAGTCGGAATCGTGCTTGTGTCCCTTGATAAACCGCTGATGAATAGAAAGCAGCCACCTTGTGACGTACTGTCAAGTTAAATGGAATGTGCTATCAGTTCTGTAGCGAAAGAACAAGGATGCAATTTTCTCGTACATCCGGAATTTTCTCGTACATGCCAGAAGAATGATAGTGCTTGCGTGACACTCCGATGACATGACTCCCATTTAGCCGTTCCCAAGTTCAATGATTACGGGTTCTGGGTTCCCCATCACCGTCACCACAACCTAGAATTTTCACTGTAATAGCCCTTCTCAATGAGTTGGATTCGCCTGGACGCCAATGTCAATCTCTCTTACCCGATGAAGACATGCCAGCTGAAGACAAATGATGCCCAAGACGACTGGTATCCCCATCGCAATCACCATTACCTCTCTATTCTCGGCAAACAATCTTGTCTTTAGTACGTTTGTTCGGGCAGAAAATCAAGCCGGAAAATTACTGTGATTGCCTGTTGGCCGTGCATAATGGAGTACAGCAACCAGTGCACTCTGCCGGGATCAATATGTGTCTAAGAGGCCAGTTAACAGCATCTTTTGTGGTTGGAGAATCCGGCTAATTGCCATGATTCTCATATGTCTCAGGAAAACATCACAAAGACGTCTTATGGTAATATGATAAATATGTCTCGGCGAAATATCATTAATAACTCTGCATTGATTTGTATGCGGTCAAATCAGTTTATCCTGCCCTATCTGAGCCGAGATGACCATTGACCAGATGGCATCATGGAGGTATAATAAAGGGTACACCTCCATGATGGCATAAAGGAGCTCTATACACAGCAGCTGGACATGTCCTAGAGCATAGGGTGTAGGCCTACTGAATTATGACGGTCGCCATCCTCTCTCTAACCACCTCTGTACCACAACGTCCCCGCGAACCAATCTGCAGACGCATTGAGTTTTCACAGGCATGCAGATCTGAGGTTAAGAAACTAATCATTACATACATGTAGGCCCTAAGTGAACCTGCAGGGCCGGATTCGGGGGGCGCCGGGGGCGTGGGAGGCGTACGCCCCCCCCCCATTTTTGGGTCAGCAATGATTTCTTTAGCAAGAAAAAAATCAACCCGATAAAAATTCGAGTATTTTGCTCTCAGATGCCAGGAAAATGCATCTAAAGCAATTAAATTTGTCAAATTTTTCGGGGGGAGGGCCCCCAGACCCCTTTGGGCTTCACGCTTACGGTGCTTGCCACCTCCGTCGAGCTACCCCCTTTTCTGTCAATCCTGGATCTGGGATGTTACAAAGTTGCCACCAGATGCCTTCATTCCAGCGTGTGGAAGGGTAAAACGCACAAACCAGTAGAATAATCACCTTCTGGACCCAGGACACTGTAAAGCAACTGCCTCGATCTCAACCGAAACAAGATGACAAACCATGACTTCTTGATACCAGTCGAACCAACTGCAACGATATCACATGATGCGTTACGTGCTCAGCTGTTCAGCTACTAAAGCCACCTTTGCCCTTTGTTTGTGTCCCATAAGACCCCGGTATTCACGAGTTCGATATCGCCTGATCACTCGATGCATCGCCAATCGATTTCATGCTCAAGGAACTAAGGACGAATCAATAACGGACTGATTGACTGAATAACTGGCCATGGAATATGCCTATTTAGCCAAATATTTATAGCTGATATGGCGAATATTGTTAGTGTTCATTTCTTGGCTGCTGAAGATCAATAGGATGTGCGAGAGGAGCGGTTAGAAAGATAATTCTGGGTGTTTTATTGGGGGCTTAGAATCAACTGAATGAAATAAATTGTACGCTTGAATAATACAGACTTCAACAACTATCCACGTTCTACCAAAAATAGATAAGAGAGGAAGTTCTACCAATCTCCTTATCCTTAGCTCTTGAGAGTTTGCTGATGGGTTCGTAACTTCAGCACGAGTGACATTCTCAGCATCAATTCGTGAAGTAGGCGACACAGCTCATACACTGGTGGACAAAAGTACATACATGTATTAGGACAGTGGCCAATTTGAAATTTGATGTAAGTTTCTGCCTGTTAATGAATGTAATGAACTCAACTTGTGTTCATATATTGTGGGAAGGGTCCTTCTTTCCACTTGCTACAATTTCAGTGAATTACATCAGTGATAATTATGCAATGAGGTTAATGACAATAAGGCAATCAAATACAAGCTAACATCACTCGCTTTTCTTCGTTTTTTCTTAAGAATGAAGCTTTTAATTACTCTTGGTTGATGATACACTTGTGTTACATGTCTGACCAGTTACGTCATAACAAGACATGTGTTTAAATCACTTGAACTTAACAACAATCCACATTGGAAGTGCAGAAATGAAAGTTAAAACATGATCAAAAATGTGTTCAAGACTTTATTCAAGCCAAAACATCTTCTCCCGCTTCTGATTCTTAACATGTCAGAAACTTACACCAAACTTCAAATTGGCTACTCTCCTAATAACTCTGTCCACCAGTGCAAATGTCACAGGCTATCAAATTAATGTGTACTTTTGGTCCCAGCAGCTGTGCTGTTGGAAAAACCAACAGTTCTTGGAGACTGCAGCAGAATATTTTTCGTATGTTCCATGAGTTCTGTTGGTCCGAGCAATTCTGGTGACTGCAACAGTGCCATGGAATGGAAACAAAAGCCAGCCCGATTAATGGACTAGAAATGTCCTTTAATGTTGGCAGTGAATGAGCTCGAAGGAATAAGATACATCGACCAGCAATCAAGACCAATCATACGCGTACTTTGCATTAGTTCGCCTCAGACAGACGCTGGTTAGAGGATTAGATCTTCAGGGGTAGTTATTATCCCCGGAACGGAATACATGTAGTTATTTTTGCCGGAACGGAACAGAAATGAAAATGCGGAATGACCCTAAAACTGGAATGGCGGAGGCAATTTAAATATCCCACCATATATAAATAGCAACAGAACTCGTGATCGAACAAGTTTTGTCAACGACGGTTTCCCCTTCGGTTCTCAAACCCCTCTGCCATTACGCATGTCTATGGTAAACATTTTCAACGCGACTCCTGGTTTCACGAGTATGGTGGAGAACGGAAAAGGTGGTCGTCGTTGACCACTTAAGCCGCGGTGGTCATTTTAGTAATGTGTGGATGTAATTATGCCGGTATTCGTCAGCCCTTTGAATTAAATATTTCATTTAATAATTCTCGAATATATTTTAAAAAGCTGAAAGCTTCATTGCCGATAATTTCACCAATTTCAATGGTTTCGTTCCGGTTTTAGGGTCATTCCGCATTTTCATTTCTGTTCCGTTCCGTCAAAAATAACTATTCCGTTCCGGGGATAATAACTACCCGATCTTCAGGATATAATATCTTTACTGTGAGAGACTCCATTGCGACGCAGACCACGACGTCTCCGACACGAGTCGTTAAACTGCTAACCGACTATCGGGGCTTTAAGTCAGCTTTATAGCCGATATATTTGAAGATTTCATCGCGGTCTATTCGACGGTGACTGGACAATGAATGCAGCGATGTTGTACTGTGAGCTGAAGCGTAAGACTAATGGGGCAGACATGAGGTAGTCGACCTCATACGCCATGTTTTTGTCGGCAAATATTTGATACGGTTTCGAACCTTCCAGACAGACTCTCTAAACTGCACCCAAGGGACGTATAGCTCCATCTTTAAAAGGACCGTTTGTTTCACCTAATGTTATAAAGCTAGATTTCGTCGCGAATTACCTCGGCTTATCAGGCTGATTACGATTGCTAGACTTATAAGAATCGATATAGTAGTCATGTGCAGACGAATAGAAAACTATGCAAAGGTTTTGCATCATCCTGAGCAGTGCAATGACTACATGTAAGAACCGTTTCAAATTACATTATCCCGCCTCTCCCCTCCCACTCAGTTTATCATTTTGAATACATGTAGCGAATAAAAATACCTAAAAGTGTCATTCTGAAGTGAATTGAGATTTGAAGGCGATTACAAAGGCGACTTAAATTCCCAGTTCACCGGCACAATTCCCATTCCAAAGTATCACAATCTAAAACCATAATAAATGACTGCATGAACCATACCCCATACAGAACTTCTAAGATATCTGTCAGGATTGGCACATCAATAACGGAGTTAACGTCATATCTTGTGCATCGGATGTGATGTGAATACAGTTCTGTTAGAATGTCAGGCCGCACTGATAGTGTCAACGGTGCCTTCATTATCGATATTGCCTTGTAAATTTCATATAACAAGCGGTATTACCGACGGCCTGGAACGCTTACATCAAAAGCATGATTAACGCAAGAGGGTAAAAGCGTGCTGGCCAAAGTGCTCCGTTGAAAGTCAATGATGATGACAATGATGGGCGTGACTATTGTCTCACCCGGCAACGATGGCCTGGACACAAAAGAAGGGAGAAACCTAGAAACCTATAATGGATATTGGATACGAACGATGCTACAAAATTAGACCTTCTTCAGACTATTATGGACGAAAATCGACATGTCCAACATTACGGAGCAAGCGAACCACGAATATGTGAACTCAGCCTTCAACGTGTACTGCGGTGAAGCAATCGCCCCGATGGATTGCAATTACATCGCTAATCCCATGAGATTTCACCGCTAATTGCTCAGCGCCCCTAGAGTGTCAGCAGGGGTTCGGGACATGATGCACTCAATGTCATAAGCAGGCAACTTGTTGAACAAGAACAAGTCAAATTTTCGTCAACAACCACGTTGATAGTTTATTAGCCTGAGCGAGTAATTTTCTTCTAAGTTGAAGGATTCCTTTAACAAGCCGTGCCTACTGCTGCTGCATTCTCCAAGCATCGATGTACGGTTACGCCGGTCGCTACGCTGGCTCAACCTTTATATCTCTGCCACCAGCCTAAACTACTGCGCGGCGTGGAATGACGTCGTTCAAGATGGCAGCTTCCTCCGTTTCAACACGTGTACTGAGTAAAGAGTGAAAATAAACAGAACCCACGTGATTTAATTCGGCCATTCTGGACCCATGTTCCCGAAGCCGTCGTTAGGTTAACGATGTCGTTACGCTATGCATTTTCCCAGTTGTAACGACATTGTTAACCTAACGATGGCTTCGGGAACATGGCTGCTGATTGGTTATTCACAGGGTTCAAACTAAAACCCTAACCGAAACGTAGTTGGCACGTCGCGATGATCACCGCCTTGTGCTGTATTCTTCCGCTGAAATAGTTCTCCTCAAAAATACCATTCAGACCGTGAATACCTGTTTTTAATTACAAAATCCCTCCCTCAAAACATTGATTCAGTAAATCAGACTAGATAATGATCTATTTATTGACGATAAAGTGGTTTTGCACGGTCTTTGCAGAGTGACGCGGTGGGCTGGGGCGAGAGGTGTTAGAGGAGTCATCGAAAAGGCGGAACAACAACTCGGGCGGGCCAGATTGCTGCTGCTGCTGATAACAACCTGTGTTGTTGCAAGCTACTGCTAACGTCGTGATTGCAAATTCCAGCAACGACTATCGTGTCCTATAAAAGTATTTTATTGACAAGGCGACATGTTAAGAATTAGGTACATCTCCAGCTTGAATTACTTCTTCTGGAATTATCGGATTTGTACGAGCAGTAAGATGGAACAGGATGATTGCTACATTAGCTAAAAGCCGTCTAGCGCTGGGGTATAAGGTATGATAGTGTTACAGTGAGTGGCTGTTTTAGGTTTCCACGCCATTGCACTAAGAGTGTCGTGTCAAATTCGGCAGCAACCTTTTAATAGTTACACTGGCTGACAGAAATATTAGGACACTTTCAAAATTCTAAGTCATTTTCAATTTCCTCTTTTTCCTTCCTTTTGTTTCTAACCACTAATTATTTTTCTTATTGATGAGAACCCTTTTACCTTGGAAAGTGGGTTATATATTCCAATGAGTTTGTCTATGCCAAAGGTTATTGACAAGGGGTTGCTGATAATATACGAATAACAAAGATAATTATGATGGGTGCCATTCAAACCTCTCAAATTCAAAGGCTAAAGCTATTGGCGGTGACAAGAATGGACGAAGCACATCATGATTGTCTTTGTTATTCATCAGCCAGTGTACCTGCAACACAAGGGGCAGGTCGAAAATATGCACAATGTTAGAAAAGTTCCATGTGCATATGTAAAACACTGATGTTTGGATGAAAGTATCAGATTGCGATGAAGATGCTACATCTCCAGGGTAAGAAAATATGAATCTGCGTGGATTGAAGGGGAATGCCACTGATTTTGGAGATACCTCTCAAGAGGCGAGAATGAAATCATGAGAAGCTACAGATTTATTTGAGCGGATGTGAACGGAACGTCAAACCAAGAAGAAATAGTCACGTTTGAATCAAAGCATCGAAATTGTAGAACCTCATTAAGATTGAAAAAGCTAATTTTGATAGACTGCGCCAATGCAAACAATCAAGAAAAAGTGTTGAGCAATCCATGTTGATGAGTCCCCTGCCTCTGCTTAATAATCACATGACTACATTTACCAGACGCAAACCAAGAAGCTT
>NMRB01000367.1:66452-87335 GCA_002633025.1 Notospermus geniculatus | reverse complement strand
CATAGAACCTGGGGTGGCGAGGGTGTCCTGACATGCTCTTCATGTACGCCATACACGCTCAGTACAAAAAGGACAACCAGGAAGTAAAATCCAAATCCAATATGGCCGCCCTGTTTTGGAAAAGCTGGCTGCACGCATGAAATTCACATGCCGAGTACTCTATACCTGCTGAAAATATTGCTGTCAAAATGGGTGGACTAAATAGAAAAGAACTCGAACTTTATGATCCACTTGTCGTTTGATCCTCAAAATGTACCATTTCGTGGGAAAGTGTACCGATTACTAGTCTTTTGTTTCAACTTATTAGTGCGTTCCAAGATACATCCCATTCAATTCCTTTTGACTTATAGACCCCGCAGGTGCCTTCATTTCCGTCATATATCTTGTACTTTTATGGTATTTTGACATTTTTTATTTACAACGCCTGGCCACGTTTCAAAAATTGAAAACGTTGGCTCGCCCTTAAAAGAGCACGGTATTGGACCTGAAAAAGGGGTTATTTGAGTGCCGACGTAGAGGGAGCCATCTAGCGGCAGTAAGACGAACTAAAAAAATGCATTACAAAATGTACGCAGTAAATCGGGTCAGTTCGCCGACAACGTAGTTAGTCCCTGGGTTGGAGAGTGGCGCGGTGGCGCCGGCAGTCGAGAAAAAGTGGTAATACCGTGGTCCTTTAAAACAACTATTGGTGATAGTACTGGATGACCATCTGGTAATTTGTATAGGCCAATGCCTGAATATGGGTCTGCGATCTTAGAAATTCACAGAGTATTTCGTTTAGCTCTGTTTAGAAAACAATGAAGGTTGCATGTAACTTAGCTTTACATGAATAAAGATATTAATATATCAATAAACACAATGCTGTGACGAGACTGTCTGGTCTCTTTGTTGTTTTCACGTTTCTTTCTTATTTTAAGTCAATAACTTGACTATCACTGATATCACGAGATGGTTTTCTTTTGTAGACCTACTCTGGATGTTTGTGCGGAACCTGAAAATGGAGATACATGTATCATGTCACCTTAACCTTTGTTTACGGAAAAATCAGTGTGTACATGTACTTCACCAGTTTGTTGTCTTCGGTTGGAGGCGCTTGATGTCGATGTTTCTCGTTGGTTTGTTTCATTTCGTTACGAACGTCATATGAATTTCACATGACACGTAAGATCTATCGTCCACACTGCTCCCTCCAAATAATATATCGAATCGGAATTGTCTTGGTCTTCGCCTCTCAACCCTGTACCTCAGCTTCTCGTCCTCCTTTCCACGCAGAGTTTAGCCACAACATAGGCACCTTGCCAAAGTCGGCCATTTTTTCCAAGAGGGTAATAATAAACACTGAATTTACAGTGAATGTACACATTGGTGTACAGCATGTTTTAAAATCTGCAAAAACATAAACTTGCCATGGAAATGTCCCACATAACATAACCATCGGTAATATTACATTAATAATGAGCCTTGGCTTACTTTTGACAAAAAGCAGACTTTTATTGCTCAACCAACCTTGGGTCCAGGTTTAGGAATCATCATGTTTCACACTGTGGGATAGGAGCCTGGAAACCTGGAGCTGAAGTTGTCCTAAACAGGGCATAATAAAGGTCTTTTTAAAATATCTGTGTGAAATATCTGCACAAATTTCGGCTTGGGCACACTGCATTACATGCAGCATTGCTGAGGAGCAAGTGTTCATCTTGGAACTTTTCATGGAAGTTTTGTGTAATTGCAGGTTTTAAAACATGCTGTACATCAATTGTGTACATTCACTGTACATTCAGTGTTTGTTATTACCCTCTGGGAAAAAAATGGCCAGTATATATTGCGCACACATGTAGGGCTAGTTGAAATGCAAAAAGCTGATACATCCAGAAATCGAAACACAATATTGTTCGTTGTTCCTTTTTTTGATGGGAAGGTATAAATGATAAGCTTATATCACATCTCTTGCAATCCAATTTTGGGTTGTAAGTATCCAGTAAATCGAGAAAATCAAGGACTAGGCGACCGGGCACATGTAGGCCATGACGTGGCTTTTCAACACTAGCCAACTCGAGGGTTTGACCTGTACAACGTAATAAAAAGCGTGGTTTCAAAGGGCTTGTCAAAGCCTTGTCTCGTTTTCACGAACAAAAGGCCTACCTCTGGTTTCAAGGGAGGATGAATAAACTCAACGCCAACGTTCTTGGTTGAATCCTCAGCGGAGGTTACAAAGGCCTAGGCTTTGAGCGACGGGCATTTTGGGAGCGCCGCACTTGATTTAGCAATTCGCAACAATACCATGAATTGCATCATAGGCCTATTTCAAATCGGTTATGGCACCACAAGCCCGCATCTGATATAAGACTTTTGTATTTAAAACATTCTTCACTGTAATTGTGGGTGAAAATACCCGACGCGAATGAGCTAAATGTAGGCCTGTTTGGAGAGTTTTCGCAACCCCCGAAACGCCAAACGTCAACGCCAATCTCTTTGTTCGATGCCGCCAAGACAGCAGCGAACAATAGGATAGACGTTCGCGTCTGCGTTTCGGGGGCTTTGCAAAAACCAGAGAGTTTTCGCAAAGCCCCCGAAACGCCAAACCCATTGTTCGATGCCAAAGAGCGCAGAGAACAAAAAGATAGACTTTCGCGTTGGCGTTTCGGGGGGTTTTGCGAAAACTCTATACGTGTACTCTCTATAAAGCCCCCGAAACACCGACGCGAACGCCTATCCTATTGTTCGCTGCTCCATTCTTGGCATCGAACAATGGGATTCCCATTGGCGTTCGCGTTGGCATTTCGGGGGCTTTGCGAAAACTCTCTATTCTCTTGTAATAGAAATCAGACCTCGCCTTTACAGATCCATGTATATTGTCAGCAGCTGAAAATGAAGAAAATACATTTTGGTTGCTCCAAAAAGCAATACAGATTAATAGACAAAGGCATACACGCCTCAACACAATGCATGGGATCCAAAAGTACAGTAACACAGGAAGAAAGGCGCGTTTTACGCTTCCCCAGACACCTCTACAAAAATATAATTTCATCAAATAAAGCCGCACCCTGAGCAAAACCGATGACTTCATTTACTCTGGTTCTTTGAACACTAACCCCGGTAACCGTTGGATGGAAAGAACACAATGTCAAGTCGCTGGCACGCAGCCGATTCGATATTCACACTTGAATAGGCAAGGAGATGAAAGCGCATATCGCGAACCTATCGATTTCAGAGTTAACTTTGTCGGCCATTTGAGCAGAGTCAGATTTTGATGGAACTCCATTCGAAGTATGGAAAAACGAAGTGTTTTAAATCTTCATAGGACAATATTAACGTAGTATAGTAAAAGGTGTAAATGTCGTCTAATCCTATGAAACAGGGTACCCAGTTAGGGTAACGGCTGCCTGTAAGGGTCTGGGTCCATATTCATAAACATACTTAAGTCAAAGTATGATACTTATCTTTTGTGTTGAACAAAGGATAAGTGTCACACTTGGACTTAAGTAGTTTTATGAATATGGGCCCAGGCCCATATTTATAAAACTCTTAAGTCTAAGTGTGACACTTAAGTATCACACTTTGACTTAAGTACTATGTAAGGGTCAGGGCCCATATTTATAAAACTACTTAAGTTTAAGTGTGGCACTTATCTTTTGTGTTGAACAAAGGATAAGTGTCACACTCAGACTTAAGTACTTCTATGAATATGGGCCCAGGGGTAAGGGGTTAGGGTAGCGTTAGGAGAAGGCTTTCGGGTTCAGGGGTAGGAGGCAAGGGTTGTGGGAGAGGGGCCATGGGTTAGGATTCAGAATTAATGGACGACATTCGCCCCTTCAGCCGTATGTAGGTAACATGTATTATAGAGCCAAAGGACAGTCTAATTCATACTTCATCGCCCACCAGTACGCGGTAAAATTCCTTGCTATTTCTCACCACGATGGTTCCAAAACAAAGCATTATCTGTTCAGCAAATTAACTGGTAGGCGAGGAATTTAGTGCCTTAATGGTCATACACCAACGAAACCCGACTTCGTATTCATCTCGTGAGCAGAGATTGGCGAGAAATACATTGATTTGACGAGCAGCATTCCAAAGCTGCTTTTCTTTCGAAAACTTTTTAATTCTACTGATTTGATTAATCTGGGTTTAATTCGTTTAGAATCCTGTTGCAAAGAGGAATTTCACTTTATTTTTGTGAGTCATTGTAGGTTTTCCGAACGTGCTTTCGGTTCGATAATGAGGAGGAGGATTGCGATGCCGATTAGATGATCAGCGAGAGGAAGAGGGGCTGCAGAATATTGCATGAAGAGCATCCGTGTCGTTTGGGTCAAAATGCACTCCACGATGCGTGAGATCATCGGTTCACTCCATGCCTCTTTTAAAGGAGTTAGACGCCGAAGTTGTAAACAAGCTGGTTTGTTTACAAATATGGTCGGCAAACTAGTTTTATTCCTTCGTGCAGGTGGCAGCACCCGTGATCGTTAGACTGGTTCCCGGTCCGATGCAACTCACTCACGATATGTCACGTCAGTACATATCACCGACAATAGGTGGCAGCACCGCAGGCGTCCGTGGATAGAGAACCAGTGAGTGAGTGTTTACAACTTCGGCGTCTAACTCCTTTAACTCGAAAGTTGACCATTTACAGACGAAACCGATATTGTAATGTTTTCCCTTTCCTAACCGGTTTACCGAGGTAATTTAAAGTCGTACTTCTGGAAAACGTAGTTTATTTTGTCTAATGTCTTACAAACACAACTTCGTATCGCACAGGCAAAACGACAACAACAGAACTCCGGTTCTGCCGTGGCCACGACTCCGAAGACAACTGGGGAGTCGTGCCCTAGGCCTGCGCCCTTCCTCAGCATCGGCTGCATTCGTTTGCAGCATTCTGAAGGGCACCCGATCTGGGACACCACAATTAATCGGTTCAGTTTAATGCAATGACAATGCATTGAACAACTGAGAACGTTTTCCCGTCCCAAACCTGCGCTTGACAGTACCCATAGATATCGTTTATCGATTGAAGCCATCGAAAAATCTCATGACTTCAGTTTCTACAATACAGGTAGGCCTACTTCAGTTCTCCATGAGACAGATACCCAACAGAATCCCCAACATCCACCGTCGTTTCCCAGTGAGGTTTCATCAAAATGGCGTCATCCGCAATCACAGGTTCGCAGTTTAAAAACCTGCTACAATCAGTCAAAGGTCTTGATGTCTTCTGCATCATTTTCATCCCTGTTGAAAGAAAAGCTCGAGCATGGTGCCGTTTCTACTTTCCAATTTGAGATATTTGTTCAGAAGAAATAAGACAGCCGCGGGAAATGAGCTTTTATATTGGGTTATACAGCTGAGGAGATACTTCGTGGATTCTTCCCTCTGCGTATTACGCTGAAAGTATACCGAGGAGAAATTTCGCCTGGGGCGATCGAGTTCATCTGTACGGGTTTTTGTATGTAACTGTCGTCTGAAGCTCAGTAATAGATGTTACAATGCCTCACGGTAGTGACTCACGTGTGTCATCTTACGCGAGTTTTAGTTTATTGTTCTGCCCACGACGCACGGGTGAAACCGAATTCCAAATACATGTAATTGCGCCATTAAATAATCCTTCCTCTACATCATGACATGTAATGTATTATGTATTTTTTTCGTAATTGGTGTCTGATCGGGCGATGTATCAGAAGCGATTATTTCATTTTCGTTGAAATATGACCCTCGACTACTCTTATTACACAACGGACCTTTACTGTCTGCTCAGAGTTCATACCAGCGGAGGTGGAGAGGGATATCTCAGTTGATGTAACGTAAACAATCTTTGGAACAATTGT
This sequence comes from Notospermus geniculatus, assembly GCA_002633025.1. Taxonomy (NCBI): domain Eukaryota; kingdom Metazoa; phylum Nemertea; class Pilidiophora; order Heteronemertea; family Lineidae; genus Notospermus; species Notospermus geniculatus. Next base: position 81,525 of record NMRB01000367.1, on the reverse strand, counting down.
GTTCATTCTGTTGTGGAGGGAATGAACGTGTCAAAAGTCGGTAAAAATCAACGCCGGGCCTACTCCATGTGTATGACGTCATAATGTTCATGTACATTACATGTTTGCCTCATACACTTTGTGACAGATCCTGTGAACTGGCTGTGTGACGGACTTTTTCCGCGATGCCATGGAACCCACAACGATACTCACCACAATCAACCCCGCTCCGACGATTACACACGAGACGGATTCCTCAGCTATTGCCATTTTGGCTTCGATAATCGAAGTTTGTATGAATTACCTCTGGATATTTGTTGTAATCATCGGCTTGCCTGGAAATATTATAACGCTTGGTGTAAATCTCCAAAAATCCAACAGGAAGAATGCTGCTTGTCTTTACATGGCATCAATTGCTCTTTCGGATTTCCTTGTCCTTATAATCTATGGGTCATGCTCGACGGGTTTTTCGATAGTCCGCGAAAGCATTGAAGAACGTGCAATACAGTACGTATTTCCTATACGCAATATACTTTCACTCAGCACAAAAATCAAGGAGCGATGCTTGACCTGAAAATGATAACGTTTTATAAACCAATCAGTATCCTTCTGTCAGATCAAAAAATGAATGTTAAAACAGAGGGTCAGACGCGTGTGTAAAGGTACACATTTTTAATACCTCCCCATAATGGGGCGGTCTTCATTGATTTACTGAATTTCTCTCGATCTCTCTCTCTCCATCCAATCTGTGGTTTCGGCAGGATAACTAAAAAAATACGCCATGTATCGCGGTAAAATTTTCAGGAGTTGTAGGTATGCAAATTACACAGAACGCTTATGATTTCTTGGACTGATCCGAATAAAATAAAGGGGAAAATTTTGATGAAATTTACCGTTTTATCGCGAGTGTCATTATCGTGTAGCCCTACCTCCACACAGACCGGCGAGTTGCGCGTCCAGTAGTGTGTGGAGACTTAATGAGCATGCGCAGTGCGTGCCTAGACTGGTTCTCGCCTTTGCCGCTTCACTCCTGCGGTGCTACTGTCCGTTCAACAATGTTGTTGAACGGACAGTGCTCGTGTTCTCTATGCTGTCGAAATCATCGACGTATAAAGATGATCTGTGCAGGTAAATTTTGTTTAATGCTGTTTGAGTCGGAAGTTATAACTTCTTTGCTGTCAATGACAACCATAGGAAGTGATGTTTATTTGTATATTTCCCGTTAGATTTGTGGTGTTCTGCCTCGGTTTCACACATCGACACAGCCGCTTTCACAGAATGAGATGAGACAGGCCTACATTTCACAGCAACTGGATCGGGAACGGCGGCGGCATGCATTAACAGACTTGCGTCAAATCATATTGCACATTCATTGGCCGCAAAGCCAACAATACTCTGTGCATCATCATCATCGATCGTGTCGACGGCCTGACCTGAGACCGTGATCAAGTACTGAGTGTCCAAGAAGAGTGTCTGTTGGCCGAGGTCTTGGCTGTGTGTGTACATGTACGTGCAGTGCAGTGCACTATACATTGCTATGTATATGCTATATGTGTAGGCCTTCTCTTTTTCTGGTGTCAAAGCAAGTCACTAGCTGAATTACCGATACTGTCAAGACATGCAAGACCCTTCTTCTCCAGTGTTTCTCAACTCTTGTCCTTAAAGGGCCTCTAGAGGCAGCCCAGCATGGCTGGGGAAAACCCCGGGGAAAACCCAGGTTCAATACCTCGTACTGGTGATTAACGTTAAAGTGGCGCCGCCTAGCTGAAGAACCGGTACTGATAGTAGCCTAATGGCGAGCTGCCTCTAGAGGCCCTTTAAACTAACCATGCTACATAGCCTTATAGGTTGTACTTTGTTTATAGTCAAGACTTAAGGCCATCTTCCCTTTCTCTTTCCAGGATAAGTCTTTTCTAGAGTCTTTTCTAGAGTTTCAGATTGTAAAGTTCCACTTGAAAAAGACCCCGGTTGGGGTCGAAAATTCGTGAATTCTGGAGATTGACTTCTTGCTTATTATCATTTTGTGTCAATTTTGTGCTTTTCTGTATCTTGGTCTTTCCAGGATAAAGATGCAAATAGCCAAAGTTTTCAAAAGATGCACCCAAAAGATCCGTCTTGCTACCTACTGCCACAGGACTTGATGCTGTTGGCTAGAAGAAATTGGAGACTGAGGTTGCTCCTGTCTGCAGTCAACAACAGTCATGGTGGAATCAGAAGAGGCGGGGGTTATGTCACGACATGAACATTAGATTGATGATCTATATTTTGTACAACTTAATAATGACAAAAATAAAACATGTCATTTTGTCTTCCAATTCAATGCGCATCTTCTATCGATATTTCTGTTGGCGTATGTTAAAAGTTTATGACCTCTTGATCCTCTCTATTGAACCTCACCCATTAACCATCTATGTTCGTAGCGTATTACATGTACCAGCAAACTCGGTCAAAATCCTAGCGCGATCTTCACAGTCAATTTCTAGTTCATTATTGATATTTCCAGATTTTGCTGGTACACCGTTTACAGTTTTGCCGCTGTGTCAGGACTCTCCTTAGCTCTGATGTCCATAGATCGAGTCATTGCAGTCTGTTTCCCATTCAAGGCAGTAGAGCTGTGCACCGCAAGCAGAGCAAAACGGGCATCTGGCATCGCATACATCGTCGTCATTGTTTTGAATTTACACATGTTCTTTTTTTACCGAAAAGAAAGTAAGTGGTCAAGTGGCGAGTCATTAGGAAGTTTTGAAAATCAGCAATAAACGTTAACTTTACGACAGCGTTTTTTGTACCGAAAATGCAATAATCTGGTGAATTCGCAGTATGAAAAATAACGTTGTCGTAAAGCTAACGTTTATCGTTTGATTTCTTAGACTCTCTATTATGATTTCCCGCACTGCACGGGAACGGGAACTAAAACAACACAGAACGATTTGTTTCTGTCTGAGTTTTCCTCATAGACACAGTAGATTACAACAACAGTTACGACACAAATCGAATAATGTTGAACATTGAGTATAAATGTAGGTGTATTTTTCTTAAATTCTTGATCAAGATAGACACGGCAACAACTGAAACTACCCAAAATACGTTGGTGTTATTCGTTTCACGCATTTTACGCTTTATTTTTATAGATTCTGTGATGCTGAGCGTGGTTATACCCGGCTACCCTTCACTCGAGACCTTGGTGACCGCTTTTCATCTAATCATCGGTACAATTTTTCCTTTGGCAATTATTGTCGTCTGCAATGTCATGATTGTATTCAAACTGAACGATTCAACAAAATGGAGGAAGCAGACTACCAAAAAGACAGGAAATAACAATAGTGGAAATAACTCTCGCGAGAATGAGACGAGATATATAACTCGAATGTTCATAATAGTCTGCGTTGCATACGTTACAACGTCATTGCCTTATAGAATGAGCCAACTGATAACGGATGGTAGCTTTGGATTTTATGACCTAAGTCAGCGATATTGGAAGTTCCGCTTTGAGGCAATCTATTGGATAACTAAAGTTCCTTGGTTATCAAACTATGCCATCAACTTCTACCTCTACTGCATCGCAGGTGGGGTCAAATTTAGGAACGACGTGAAAAAACTTTTCAAGTTCTAAATACAAAGAAGAAAGCTTAACGACGGCAATAGTGGTTCGCTGGTGTAAAGGGCTCCGCACACTGGCGACTAAAATGGGGGCGACTACCGATGCGACTACTACGTCGCCTGCCGTACTTACCTTTGAGGTCGATCAATGATGTCATCCACGACATCACTGATCTTCCAAAGAAGCATTTGTCGCAAACAATTCAACAAAAGCTAAAAAATCTGAAAAATGTTCAGTCGCTTCTGTGGTCGCAAGGCCGGTCGCCTACAAAATCGCTCGAAAAAATCGCTAGTGTGCGGTGCCCTTAAAGTGCACCGCACACTGGCGACTAAAATAATGGGGGCGACTACCGATGCGACTACTACATCGCATGCGATAATTACCTTTGAGGTGGATCAGTGATGTCATCCGCGACATCGCTGATCTTCCAAGGAAGCATTTGTCGCAAACGAGTCAACAAAAACTTAAAGAAAACTAAAAATATGTTCAGTCGCTGCTGTGGTCGCAAGGTCGGTCGCCTTGAAAATCGCTCGAAAAATCGCCAGTGTGCGGCGCCCTTAAGGGCTCCGCACACTAGCGACTAAAATGGGGGCGACTACCGATGCGACTATTACGTCGCCTGCGATATTTACCTTCGAGATGGATCAGTGATGTTTTCCACCACATCACTGATCTTCCAAGGAGGCATTTGTCGCAATCGAGTCAGCAAAAATTGTAAAAACTGAAAATATGTTAGTCGCTTCGGTGGTCGCAAGGCCGGTCGCCATGAAAATCGCTCGAAAAATCGCTGGTGTGCGGAGCCCTTAAAGGGCTCCGCACACTAGCGACTAAATTGAGGCGACCACCAGCGAGGCGACTGTCGACTACGACGTCGCAGGCGATAATCGCCTGTGAAGTCGCTGAGCTATGTCGCACGCGACAATTTCCTAGGACGATCCGCAAAGGGGCGACTATTTTGCTGGAGACGGTCGCAGTAGCAGTGGACTGGGCCAAGCGACCAAAAGTTCAACATGTTGAACTTTCGGTCGCTTGGTTGCCGTTGTCTCGCATTGTCCTTCTGTCCACTATTTCCGACGGTAAAACTGGCCAATCAGGAAACGTTCCACCGGTCACCTGACTAATGTGCACGTGCTCAACACGCACAGGTCTTTCTTGGTCGCTCATGTAGTCGGCAAGTGAATGTGTTTGCAACGAAGCGATCACTGAAGCGATTATGTAAAGGGCACCGCAGACTGGCGATTTTTCGAGCGATTTTCTAGGCGACCGCCCTTGCGACCACAGAGGCGACTGAACATATTTTTAGTTTTTTTGGTTTTTGTTGGCTTGTTTGCGACAAATGCTTCTTTGGAAGATCAGTGATGTCGTGGATAACATCACTGGCCGACCTCAAAGGTAATTATTGCAGGCGACGTAGTAGTCGCATTGGTAGTCGCCCCTATTTTAGTCGCCAGTGTGCAAAGCCCTTTAAGGGGAATTGAATGGCGACCCTAGACCAGTGCCTCAATGGTGTCTTTCATGGTTAAAACTATTGAAATGAAACTGACATCCCGGTTCTGATCAATTTCCCACACAAAAGGCGTCCATTTTATTGGACCGGGTTAAGGCTGATTCATACTCCGTCCGGATTTTGCGCCGACTATGATCAATTTCACTGCGTGTGCACATTCACGTCGTGGAAACCTGCGATCAGTTTCATGCGCTTGACGGTCCGCAAGCGAGTATGAATCAGCCCTTACGGTGTACTGCCCTGTATCGCAGCTAGGAACCCCATTCTCTTTGGGGAGGATGAAGTGCAGCCGGTATGCAATATGGCATGGATATACAAAGAACCACGCGATCCATGCATGCATGAATCATTGATATGAAAAATATACCCACGATGTGACCAAGATACATCTCACTCCTTATGTTAGCCTGGTGCCACTGGGATTCTCACATTGTGAATGTCAGTCACCGCCACCATCGATGGCTAGAGGAACCAGGCTTGCATAAAGTGGGTCTAAAGTTGCTGTAGAAATTATCAGCCAAGATTATGAGCCAGTCCAGATGATACAACACCTGCCTTCCAACAAAGCCAAACACCGTGTTATGAGCTGTTGGCTGCCTAATGTTGTATCGTGTGGACTATACATCAGGCATGGGGACAATTGCTACACATAAAAGAATGAGTTGAAGTATGGCACCTTACCTGATGAAGGGTTATATCACAGCGCGTCGAACTTCTCAAGTGATTGAAAGGATGGCGGCCATTTTTTTATTGGCGCATAGTCTGCCGGTGAGATCATGTGATTCAATATGACCAATCAGAAGGTGTCCTCAAAATAACCTCGAAAATTTCTGACAGTATATCGGGACACGATCTGACCCCACAAATTGAATATACATCGAAAGTCAATAGATAACGTGAGAGGAAAGGGGAGAAAATAGGTGAAAAATTGAACAATGCTAAAATTGTGATGGTTTTAGTGGTAAAACTGCCAGACGGCCAGCTCACCAAATGAATGATATCTTGTGTAAAGTTTAGAATATTCTATGATTACCAGTTTGTTTGTTTTTGTTCTTTGCACAAGTTCCTGTCTTTTCAATCCTGCGCCCGATCACGCAGCACAGCAGATCGGTGGGACCTAAAGGGCGGAACGGACCTCGTTATTTAGGGTCATAACTCTGCATATTCACTCATGTACATGTACTGATGACCTTAAAAGGCGAGTTCACCGTGTATCAAACTACCCGTAAAGTTGAAATTGTGTTGATCTCTGACTAAAGATCTAGCATGGTTATGAGTGCACAGGATTAAACGTTACCTCATGACGTCATTCACTCGTTGCTTACCGCAAGTATCTTGTGATATCAGCAACGGGAAGTGAGCCATAAAATTGAGTAAAGTGGGGTTCATTGGCGCACGGATTTGGTCCTTTTCCAGCCCGTTTGGCCTTAGTTTTCCGGATACGACAACGCCAAAGTCAATTTGATCTATTTTTTACGGATCTGGCCCCATGTTCCCGAAGCCGTCGTTAGATTAACGATGTCGTTACGCTATGCATTTTCCCAGTTTTAACGACATCGTTAACCTAACGATGGCTGCGGGAACATGGCTCCTGAATCGGACAAAATCCGTGTGCCAATGAACCCCGCTTTATACAGCTGAGAAGATATTACTCTGTGGATTCCTCCTTCTGCGTATAACACAGAAACTGTAGGAAGGAGACATTCCGCCCCGGGCGATCGAGTTTTTGTAATTGTAGAATGAAGCAAAGTAAGGACAATGCCGGACAGTGGAAATTTAATCCAGACACTGTGTCATGTTACTTCACTTTTAGCATTGTGTTCGACGCACGGCTGCAGTTACGAATTACATGTATATAATTGCACCATTTAAGCTACATGTACATGTATCTGTCCTCTATAAAACTATCCTATTTCGTGATAATTGGTAGTCGATCGCGTAACGTATCACAGATGATTGTTATCTTTGGAATATGGCAATGAACTTACACAGAAACGAATAGAACTTTACCGTGTCGGCTCAGAGTGCATATTCAGTGGATATGGCTGTGAACAATGAGGAATATTTCGGTTGAAGAAATGAATATATTCTTTGGAACGTCTCCCATTGAGAAAGGGAATCAATTTTTTCAATGAGAGGTACAAAGTAGGGGGAGAATCTACGCTGAGCCAAACGTGTTTTGGAATACGCCCACTTTAACAAGCATCATCTACATGTGTTTGCAATTGGCGAAAGAGCCAGTGATTCTACTGTGTGCGGCTGATTACGTGCGATGCGATGAAACCCACAACGATACCGACCACAGTCAACACAACTCCGACTATTACATACGAGACGGATTCCTCAGCTATTGTGATTTTTTCTTCAATAATCGAAGTCTGTATGAAATATTTCTGGATGTTCATCGTAGCGATCGGTTTGCCAGGAAATCTACTAACTCTAGGTGTTAATCTCCAAAGAAGTAACAGAAAGAATGCAGCTTGTCTTTACATGGCATCCATTGCTCTTTCGGATTTCCTTGTCATGATAAGCTATACGACATGCTTGACGACTTTTTTGACAGTCGGTGAAAGCCTTGGAGAACTCCCATTACAGTAGGTATCAAAGTATATAACACAGTACTACCAGGAGGTAATAATCTAGATTATTACCTCCTGGTACTACCTATAACAATATACTACTACCTTTTTTCCTAAAGAAAAGTCATAGGAGAAATGCGTTACCCAGTATAAAATATATGTTTATCCAGTACCGGAGAGAATCTGCTTTTTCTTTACGAACAGGAAAAATAAATTCCTTAAGGCTTCCCTTACATTAGTGAGTTTAAGAAACCACACGTTAACGCTAACGCTAACGCTAATTACGTCAAAATGACGTCACTCCCCGAAGAAATACAACAGATTCATTCGATGTGACGTCAAAATGATGTCAATAACGTTGGCGTTAGCGTTAACGTATGGTTTCTTAACCTCACTTCCCCTATTGAAGTATAAGGTATACGAAAACACCGGTTAACAATGGCTTCCCGAGGATTCACGACCATTGTTAACCGGCGATTTCGTATACCGTATACTTCTATGCAAAGGAAGCCTCACGAGTTTGGTGAAAAGGAACAGCAAGAAAAACGTATACAGGCAGTAGTTGTTCATAGCATATCAATTATTCGATATTTCCAGATTTTGCTGGTACACCGTTTACAGTTCTGCCGCTCTGTCAGGACTCTCCTTAGCTCTGATGTCCATAGATCGCGTCATTGCTGTCTGTTTTCCACTAAAGGCAGTAGAGCTGTGCACCGCACGCAGAGCAACAAGAGCGTCTGGCATCACGTACACAGTCGTCCTTGTTTTGAATGTACACATATTCTTTGTTTACCAAAAAGAAAGTAAGCTTCCGACTCCTGATGCTTTCTGTTACTGTTAAAGGGAAATGAAAACATTAGAAATATTTCCATGGGAAAGATGTCTGTTTTTCTCTCCTAAATTTCAAGAACCAGCACGGGGTTTTTGGCAGAGCAAAATATCGTGCCGATATCGTGGGACTGGCACATGCGAATTCGACCTCGAATCGGAAGAGTAGTCAATAGGGAGTTTTCGCAAAGCCCCCGAAACGCCAATAACGCGAACGCCAATCCCTTTGTTGGACACTGAGAAGAGAGCACCGAACAAAAGGACTGACGTTCGCGTTGGCGTTTCGGGGGGTTTGCGAAAACTCTCTAATGTTGTTATTCCTACATGTATTGTACGCACTTTTTACAGGTCCTCTAATGTTGAATGTGGTAATTCCCGGCTACCCTCCTCTTGAGACCTTGATCAACACTTTTCATCTAATCATCGGCACGATGTTTCCTTTGGCAATCATCGTCGTCTGCAATGTATGGATTGTATTTACGCTGAAAGATTCAACGAATAAATGGAGGAGGCAGGCTACTGAAAAGACAGTAAACAATAATGGCGGAAGTAAAACTCGCGAGAATGAGACGAGATATATAACCCGAATGTTGATAATAGTCTGCGTTGCGTATGTTACGACGTCATTGCCTTATCGAACGAGCGTGCTGATAATGGACGGCTCCGGGCTCTATGACTTGAATAACCGATATTGGAAGTCCCGCTTTGACGCAACATATTGGTTATGCAAAATGCCTTGGTTATCAAACTATGCCATCAACTTCTACCTCTATTGCATCGCAGGTGGAGAAAAGTTTAGAAACGACGTCAAAAAACTTTTCAAGTTTTAAATGCAAACAAGAAATGTATGACGACTGGTTATAAAGCTCAGAATCATCTACTCTAAACTCCCACTTACCTGTCCCATTCCTGAACTCGGAAAAAATGACCAAACCCTATATTGAAGATATCGCACGCTGTCATTCTTTGCCAGGCTCGGGAGTGGGACAAGTAAGTGGACAGGGCATTACTGTTTCCGACAATCCCCCACCCATTGTCTTCAACTTAGGATTTAGTCACTTTTTTCCGAGTTCAGGAATGAGACAGGTGTAAGTGGGAGTTAAGAGTATGATTACCAGTTCGTTTTACTAATATTTGCTTTTGTAACAAGTTTTGCGTTGCTTTTTCAATCATGCGTCCGAAACGCAACACGGCAGATCGATGGGACCTGAAGGGCGGAATGGACCTCGTTATTTAGGGTCATGGCTCTGCATATTCACTCATGTACTGATGACCTTAAAAAGCGAGTGCACCGTATATCAAGCTACCCCAAAGCTGAAGATTGTGCTGATCTCTGACTAATGATTTACATGTAGCATGGTTATGGAATCGATGCATCGGATTAAATGTTACCTCATGACGTCATTGACACTTCGCAAATATCTTGTGAACAGACTTACAACAAAAAGGAATGGAGATCTAATGAGTAAAGCCTGAAATCATCTATGATTACTTTCGTTTTTCGTTCCGTAACGTTCAGAAGAAAGAAAATACTATGTAATACTATTCTAGAAGCCTCCTTAACTCTAAGGTCCCCTTTAAGCTTTTGTATTCTGCCCTGCAAACAATAGCTAAAGGTAAACCAATAGAGTTAAGGAAGCTTCTATAATAAGGCCGATATTGCTAACGTTTTCTTGTTCTTGCGGATGGAAATTTGCGGCCAATTTTTTGCAGCCTTTCAGTACGTGGACTACGTGTTCATGGCCACCGAGACAAGGCCTTATAGTCGCCTTTAAAGGAGCTCGACGTCCAAGTTGTAAACAAACTGGTTTGTTTACAAACAGTGGCCAGCAAACTAGTTTTATTCCTTCGTGAAGGTGGCAGCACCAGTAGCGCCCCGTGATCGTTAGACTGGTGCCCGGTCCAATGCAACTCACTCACGATATTCACGTCAGTACATGTCACTGACCCCCCCCTCGCGCTGTTGACCCCTCGACACCGAATCCACCAGCCGGTTGCTCTATAATCGACATACACGGTTCCATCGTATACCGAAGACTATAATATCCATATTTGGTTCTCCACCCATTTCCCTTAATGGTAAACGATCGTTGATGAGATGCTTCTCGTAAATCTAACGTTTGCATTCTGGGTTATGTTAGAAGAGCGACAAAATTCCGGACACTTTTTGATGCAGCATACGCTGTCTTGGCTTGAACTGTGCTTTCTCTGCAGATGAGAGCTGAGAGCAGCATGTCTAGGCGAAGACAATGCGCGCTAATCTCCTGGACGTTCCATTTTCTCTTTTATCGCGAGCAGGGTCAGATTAGTGAGTTTTCGCAAATCTGACGAAACACGAAGTACGAAATACGAAATTCAACTTCATTTCCATGACGTAATGTATTTCAGGAGATAGTTGGTGACACAAATATCGCCTGCTGCAAGAGCGTCTTTTAACGTATGACGTTAGATCGGTAGAGTTACGGTGTATATTAAACTTCGAAATTTACCTTTCCACTTCGTAGCTACGAAGTGGAAATTCAAAAATTCAAGATGCACCATCACACTCTCAGTCTTACATGATATGCTAAAAGACGCACTGGCAGCATGGACATTTGTGGTAGCAACCATCTCCAGAAATACATTAGGTCCTGGAAATGAAGTTGAATTTCGTATTTCGTACGTCGTGTTTCGTCAGATTTGCGAAAACCCACTATTAACAGGGTCCTTCACGAAGAATTGATATCGGTGATCGCCGCCAGGTGGATGACAGAGTATCGCATTGACTACTTTCTATCGCAGCGGCGAAGCACCCGAGGTCAAATCAATTTCTAATGTTGAATGTGGCGGGTTTACATGAAGCCTTGATCGTTTTGATACCCTCTGAAGATGGATAGAGAGCGACAGCAAATACATGTAGAAAACATAGAAAACAAGTCTATCGGGAACGGGCTGGGATCACGAGGATTGCGCGAAGATCGAAAGGAATGATATTCTACAACAGTCTGGTTGACGTCATCATGCAGCAGGACATTCCTGACGTCACATATCCATTCCACAAATTTCAATGATTCCATGTGTTTGGTAGTCTCGCGCTAGTTACACTTGCGAGAGTCTGGTAGAAAATTAGTCCTTTTTTCAATTTCTTTTCGTCATTTGAAATCTATTTTAAAATGAGTGACCTCATTGGCACTTTGCTAATGGGCTCAGATGTAAACAAACTGCACTAGTATGACAACTACATGAGAAGATGGTCAGTATTCTACATTTTGCGGTGCTGAACAAACAGGCCTACGAAAGCCCAGAATGATTACATGTATTCAAAATTCAAAATTCAACTTTGAATTTTTTTGAAGTGAACACGAGAGTGCCACTTCAAAATCAATATTGAACTACATGTAGTCGTCGGTTTCAAAATGGCCGGCGTCCAAAAAATCAAGGTGATGGAGCACAATGGGAATGATAGCCTTGGTGCTTATACGTCTCTGATAGCTGATCAATTTACACTGAAAGAACTTGGTAAGTTCAGTACACATAGAATGCTCATTCAAAATTTAATATTGAATTTTGAAGTGCCAATTTTCTCACTTCAAAATTTGAATTTGAGTTTTGAATTTTGAATGAGTATTCTGGGCTTTCGTATATTTCAACATATCATGCTCGTCATCTGCCTGGCGATACTGCCTTACCATTCTCAGGACAGAAGTTCGACTCGGAAAATCTGCACGTCAACAATGGTCAAGATGCACCATGCAAACTTGATAACACTGCACTGTGTCGTGCAAAACGTGATTATTAGTTCCCCAATTGCCAATATCAAACAGCAAAAACGTGCTGATTTATTTCATTAGTGTGGAATTTAACTGCTCGTCATCGTCCTGATTGAACGCCTTAATGATTTACCATGCTAAATTACCCGATATTTTCTGTTTCAGAGGATGATGATGCATGCGGTTATCATAGAGCGTGTCTCGATGCCAACCATCTTCACTGAGTTCAAGTAAAGACTCGGCTTCTCCTCCCTTGACCTTCACGCAAGCAAACCACATTCCGTTTTCAACGTGCCGTGTGCAAAAAATGATTTCCCCGGTCCCAAAAATATTAACCAATCACGGCAAAGCTTGCATCGGCAGCTCGGGTATGTTGTTGTTGACATCCAACACCCACGTGTGTCCGGTAATGATGTTGACCAATCAAAATTTGATAAAATGGCGTCATTGATATTTTTTTCTTCGGAGAAAGGAGGCTTCTGATTGGGCGCACGAGAAAATCCCAAAGCGCTGAACACGGAATCTGGCTGCTTGCTGCATGCAGAGTGTAGGAAGAGGTTCGCCGATTTCACACGATGAATTATAAATGCAGAATGATGCCAAGAGACTGAGACCAGTAAGACCGTCCACTGAGTCACCAACAACAACAGTGTTAGAAAAAATACCATTGACTCAGTGCGTGGGACATACATGCAAATGGAAGTCCTGCGTTGGTGGTATAAGACTCTCATGTTGTAGCGTGGGTATTGGTAAACTAGGTTTGGCTGACAAGACGTACACTTTGTCTTCCACGTTTTTTGCAGGTCGAGTGGAATCAGACAGACTAATCGATGAACGTCCATGCTCTCAACCAGTGACGGAGGCTAACCCACGTACCAACTTATTCGCTGTCGACTCGCCTCCTCGCCTTTGATTGATGAGATTAGGAGTAAACGTCCAGAACAATCTGCAAGCCTTTTTTCGCTTCCCGCTTACGACAAGAACGAAACCTGTCAGAGGCTTCCAGCTCGTGACATGGCTTGTCGTGGACATGACATCAATCGAAGGATTGGAAGCATCTCGCGCACGTCTATAGGTAATTGCTTTATAAGACCCTATCCGCTAAGATTGACGGCGTAAGCTCATAGTTTGAGGTTTGGCTCTATGTCGATCAATCAGATTGAGAGTTCTATTCTTAAAAATCCCTGTAAGTTCGTATATTCAACCTCCAGCACGTCGCTTTTTTTAAACTTCCTCCAACCATCAGTCGGTATAAAAGAACCGAGGTATGACGAGTCGATATGCCCCAGACTTCGGGATATTTCGTGACATCTCGGAGAGACACCACAGGATTTTCCACCCGTATACTGCTGTTACCAAAGCAAGTGTAATTTCGGGAGTGCATCGACCTCTGTGACGTCCCACGTCATATTCATCGGGATGAAACAGGAGAATCCGCCTTGGTTCAGAATTTTGATCGGATCTCTACCCCATTACGCCTGACAGGTGATCAGGTGGAATACACTTGATCCGCTCCGCTTGTCAGGAACTGTCATGCTGTTATCAGTATAGTTGCTGATACTGCTTTTAGTGTCTGTCAACAAATGAGATCACGATTGGGTAATCCTCTGCACAAATGAAAGCAAGGATTCGTCGGACTGAGGAAATAAAGGATACTTCGCTTTTGTTCCATTACCTGACAGGCTTTACCAAATGCCTGCCGCACACTGGAGCTATCTGCTGAGCAAAAAGTCATTCGAGACCGTTTGTTCAGCAGATAGCTCGCGTGTGCGCGTATTTTCGGCGAGTTTTCTCCCTCGCGTGACAGAAAGAGAACACAACAGGACGTGTGTTACATTACTCCAGTCTCGCTTTTTAAGGTCACTATCGACTAGCAGGTGGTACCGACCGCCTCCAGCATAACAATATACAGTACATGTAGCTCTTCTTCAGTGGAGGTTAGGGTACCTAATATTCACGAAGCGTTGTTAAGCTTCACGGAATAGATTAACTCCTTGGACCCTATTCATATTGTGACTACATGTAAGCCCCCGTAACTTTAAGGGTACCCAAATTTTTCGGCAGGCTGAGAGTGAACAATAGGGAGGTTCCGAAATCAAACGATAAACGTAAACGTTAACGACAACGTTATTTTTGTACCGAAAAGCAAAAATATAAAATCGTTTATCGTTTGATTTCGAAACCTCCCTATTAGGTTGCCCGCATACGAGAACTTCGTGAATAAGGCCCAAGCACTCTATTTTTGTACCGAAAATGCAAAAATATAAAATCGTTTATCGTTTGATTTCGAAACCTCCCTATTAGGTTGCCCGCATACGAGAACTTCGTGAATAAGGCCCAAGCACTCTAGTTAAGCCTAAATGTATCGTACTCGCTCAGACCTTATGGCCGATACACATGACGATCCAATTTTTCATCCAATTTTTGGAAATTCAGATTCCGGGCCTATTGGAGCTTCAATGTACATGTATAAACCCACATGTGGGCCTTTATTGAGCATATTCAGAAAATTGGATGAAAAATTTGATCGTGTGTATCGGCCATTAGAGGAGTTATATTGACAAATTAATTCCTGTCAATTTGTCAATATAATTCCTCCAAGCTCAGACCAACAAAGGATATTTGCGTACTCGTTAAGTAACGAAGGCTGTGTGAATAAGGTCTTTGGTATTGGTGCTGAATGGGTGAATGTCGTCCAGTCCTCATCCTACACACTAATCCCTATCCCAAGCCCCTAACCTAACCCCAACCCTGACCCTCAACCCTTGTCACTGACCCCTACCCTAATCCTAAACCTAGTCCTGACCCTAACCGTCAACGCTAACCACCC
>NMRB01000367.1:36940-66168 GCA_002633025.1 Notospermus geniculatus | reverse complement strand
AGATCACCTTTTAGAGTGGACGAGTCAGTCCATTCACCTCATAATCAGGAAGCTGTAGCCCATAGCATGCGTATAGAAAATGTTTTCGCTAAGCATTTTTGCTACAATGGCCAACACTTCAAGGAGCACGGTATTCGATCTCTTTCTCGTATTTTGACTGCCGACGTAGAGGGAGCCACCTAGTGGCAGCAATACGAACTGCACAAAAAATATTACAAAATGTACGTACATGTAGTACATCGGGTCCATTCGCCGACAACGTAGTTAGTCCCTGGGGTCCGTTCGCCTTTGCATACATGCATGTGTGTACATTTCGTTGATGGCGTTATCGAGAACACTGACGCATGGACGTCTTCGCCAACGATATGACCAACATGGGTGGCTCGGTTAACGATCCTAATTTGCTGCCCGTCCCATGCAAAAGGTTACCGACGTACATTAACTGGCTCTTGTATCAGGATTAAACCTTCACGTGATACTCGTCAGAAAGCTTACGTAGGCTTTGTGTAGTTGGTGATAAAAGGACGATGTCATCAGCGTAAGCGAAGACCCCCTGAAAGTGTTCCCGATGTAACACCCGCACCCTGAAGACTCCAGATGATTGAGTAATTCATGTAGATACAAAACAGAAAAGGTGATAACTACGGTGGCCCAAACATGCCATGTATATATTTTTATCCACATTTAAAATATTCTGAACATATCTGTATTTTTCCTCTAATTTTCACCCGGGTGTAAAACATTTCCACCCGGCTGTAAAACATTTCCACCCACGTGACTTTTCACCCAGGTGGAAATATTTTCCACCCAAGGCAGGTGTTTACCTCTGGTGAAGCACCATACAGACATCAGACAATAGTTTTCTAGGCCTTTAACCTGTGTAATGCAGAATTTGTACGCTTCTTTGGCTAAACACCCTTAATCGCGCGATGATCACCCTTTTTGAATACGGCCCATAGAGTTTTCGCAAATCCCCCGAAACGCCGACGCCAACGTCTATCTTTTTGTTCGTTGCTCTTTTCATGGCATTTAACAATGGGTTTGGCGTTAGTGTTGGCGTTTCGGGGGCTTTGCGAAAACTCCCTAGTATGGCGAGAAACCTGGCGATAATCGGAGAACATTTTTTATGAACAACAATCTGAATAACCTCGCGTAATTCACCCGATCAAATGCTTTGCTCGCATCCAACAAAAATGTATAAACTCCGGAACCTCTTTTACGGGAGTATTGGCGTGTTTTATTTAGCACAAAGGTACATTGTGCAGTTGATGATGTTTTCTGAAACCTGAACTGCATATTACCAGAAGAAAACACCTTTTCGTACTTTGCAAAAAGAATGTGGTCAAGGACCTTACCCAGTACACTGCTCAGAGATATTCCTCGATAATTATCAGAGTCCTTATTTTATTTTTCGGAATGGGAAAAACAGTGGATTCTCTATAAAACCTTGAGGCACGTATACTCTATGCACTGCGGTAGTAAATCATCACTGTAGGTTGCTTAGCCAACGCAGATAATGTATCACTGTCAGGAACACCCGACGAAAGTATGGCCATCTAACCATTGAATGAAGCATTACATTACATGATTGTGTCGTGCTTAGTGCTTGTACAGTTGGAAACAGCAACATACATGTAGGTCTAAGTGGTTCGATGATTCATTGACAGCGATCGACTGACCTCATTGCTTGATTTTACTTGTTGAATTATCAGAAACTTGGCCCATATTAAACATTACGTATTTGATTTGCCGGTCAACCTAGACCAGTTGTTACTTCCTGGTCACCGCTCCCGTGTCCTAGCAGGCTACAACGAAGGAAAATAGGACTCCCCGGCCTAAAATAGCAACTACAGTTCACTAAGGAAGAAGCTTTCCCAAAAGTTCGACTAACTTTCGGCATTTTGAACCCCAAAACGTAAGTCGAGTTCCGAAATTCCTGGTCACAGTGGTAGCCCTACCACTGTGTTGATTCGTACACTGACAAGACGGGCCGTATTCTTATGTTTACTCTTCCGGTAGCAGACGTTTTTCGCTGGATGTCCAAAAAGCCTTGTTACTCGCTTCGAAGACGAAGGCACTAATACCCTGTCAGAAACATAGCCCTGACTGCGCCCTTTAATTTACTGTTGACATTGATAATCCATTCAACGTTTACAAGGACCATGAACGCAAAGGCCTTTTTTACCACACAATTATGTCAGTAAGACGTTTTATCAGGCCTGATGCCCATACGAAGTGGATATTCTGAATGCGAACGCAACATGGATGAAACTGGGAGTGGGTACGTTGTCTGCATTCTCCGTAGGAGAGTTCTGCACCAAACCGACCTTTTCCATCAGAAATTGGCGTTTTAAAAAAAAGTACGGTATGTCTGACCAGTGTGTAAAATGGACACACTGTACGCCAGGTTTACCGGTTTCTATCGACTCGGCATGAATGCGTTTCAACAAAAACACTAGGCTGTTGCTCGAGTTGTCGATTTTGTTGATGTCAAAATCCCCTGCAGGACACAGCTCACATCATATTCATAAATACTGGTTGGGATAAAACGGTCCATTCTCAAACTGGCCGCCTCAATTATTATGCTGCTAGTCATTATTTTTCGCATGTTTTCGAGACATCCACTGGCCTTTAGCTGAGAAATAGTCCTACTGAATATGTCAGCCGTCTCCTCATTGGAAACATTGAAAACCATTTGATGTCAGTCATCAGGGTTATTCCCCACTACCTTAGGCCTACTTTCATTTCTATCAAATTCCCATTCACCACACTGCTTTTTATTGGGATATTCCTCTGACTCCTCGTCAGTAATTGCCAGAAGGCTGTTATCATCCTCATCGACCTTGACAGCGAATCCGGTGACTTTTCCCGGAAATAGGCTGAACCGGTGAATTTTGCTACTAAGTAAAGCAGTCTCCTCACTAAGGCATTGCTCTTGGATGACTATCCTCTTACTTGGATGTTGGTGACGCAGTTGCGAATGAATCGGCGGAGTGTATGCANGACCCAGACCTCCCCTTAAAGCAGGAGGCCTTTCCGTTGAATGTATTGACACCATCAGCAGACTACCCTTTAAATGTCACCGTTCAGTCAGAATATCGCTATCATAAGACATCGGCCCTGGTAGGCCTACTCATGCCCATGAGGATGTTCATTGTTTGCCTGTTCAGGACAGTGGGTCAAGATAAGAAACGTCAGCAAATATGTAGGCCTAAAACATGAACAGATCTAGGCATAAAATACCCCTAATTCACCGATCAAAATAATCCGAATCGCTGCCTACATCCTTGTGAAAAATCATAGAGATCATTCTATCATTCTCTTCCCCATACACGATTCGATGGCTAAATCAGGCCCCAAAGGCGTCAGTTATTGCGGAAGACAGAGGTACATAGAAAATGCTCATTTTAGCCCAAAAACAAGAAAAATACGACTAGATCTTGGGTTTTAAGGTGGATGGACAAGGCTGGACACAATAATGTAACACTCTACACTCTACTGCTTCTGACGCGGTTTCATGGAGAATGGTTTCGCGATGCCAAAGAAAAGTATCTGGAAACGAAAAATCAAGCATGAAAACAAAGAGCACCTAGTGCCCAATAAAATAACTCACCCTCAGCAAAGTGGGGTTGAACATTGGTCTATTGTACTAAGAAGCAAGCTACGTTCAACATTGCATGTGTAAATACTGACGTAATGCGGATATACTGGATAGTTCCCCCAATACCTTTCAGTATACAAATCTATAATTATCATACTGAGGTAGCGGAGGAGGGCCTATTTTCCACGCCTACCATGTCCATGCTCTTTTCGTGAATATCAGTTGTACCCGCGTGAACTTGGCCAGGAATCCACCCCCTGGTTTCCGCCCCCATTCATGGCGATTTCATACACTCTGAGCGGTATTGGGGGAACTATCCAGTATTAGCCTGGTTCCACTGGCCTCCACAATGGCGTTGGGGTGGGAGAGTATGAGGCCCGGTATGAGGCCAGGTACGCGGTAATCAAAAAGCCCGGAATTCCGAGCTTTTCTGACGTCACCAACGGTCGACGAGTCACGTGGTTTCAAGAAAAGATGGCGACGTTGTTGAACCGCATTCGATGAGAAAATTTTGGATTTTTCTTTGATTTCTAAGGCCGGGCAGGCAGAAATTAACAGAAGACGTGGTCACGGTGGTTGTTGTTACATTGGGCTGAAGCCACTCCAGGGAAAATTGATATGCTTTGGAAAGATCCACCCCCTGGTTTCCGCCCCCATTCATGGCGATTTCATACACTCTGAGCGGTATTGGGGGAACTATCCAGTATTAGCCTGGTTCCACTGGCCTCCACAGATGGCGTTGGGGTGGGAAAGTATGAGGCCAGGTACGCGGTAATCAAAAAGTCCGGAATTCCGAGATTTTCTGACGTAACCAACGGTCGACGAGTCACGTGGTTTCAAGACAAGATGGCGACGTTGTTGAACCGCATTCGATGAGAAAATTTTGGATTTTTCTTTGATTTCTAAGCCAGGGCTGGCAGAAATTAACAGAAGACGTGGTCATGGTGGTTGTTGTTACATTGGGCTGAAGCCACTCCAGGGAAAATGCCTTCGATATGCTTTGGAAAGTGACAGAATGGCCGTGCTTCCCACTGGATATGGTAAAACGTCAATATTTGAGTTGTTGTCTCTCGTCATGTCATCATGACCAAGGAATCCTGACAAAACTGTGATTATATGCACATCCCTTAATTCCATAATAGAGGAACAGTTGTCAGGGTATGTCAGACAGTGATAATACTTATAAATCAAAGTAAACTCCAAAATTTTCTCATCGAATGCGGTTCAACAACGTTGCCATCTTGTCTTGAAACCACGTGACTCGTCGACCGTTGGTGACGTCAGAAAAGCCCGGAATTCCGGGCGTTTTGATTACCGCGTACCTGGCCTTATACACTGTTAGAAATAACAGAAGATTTTACAGAAAATCTGTGCAGCAGAGTCCCCAGGACGGTNCGTTTTGATTACCGCGTACCTGGCCTTATACTCTCCAACCCCAACGCCATCTGTGGAGGCCAGTGGAACCAGGCTAATCCAGTATTTGACATCTTGAGGTTGAAACGGCACAAGAATATAGGCCTACACTAGGCTGAATAAACCTAGCTGTATAAAAGCTACGCAATTTTGTCAGGTCATTCGGATACCAAAACATCAACTCTCAACCCATATTCAAAAGACAAATCAAGAGATCCACACTAAATCGAATAATCGCCAGTTTAATGTATGCAGCAAAGTTTTCAGTTGTCGTGGTAGACGAGTAAACATAAGAATACGGCGTTCTTGTCAGTGCACGAATCACCACTAGTGGGTAAGCACACGGTATTTCGTCGCAGTGCCAATGCAATTTGCGTGTAGTTCTCTCAACAAGAATCACATCATTTTTTTTCATTCACATATTTTCAGAGCCATGGCTGCCAACTGTATGGATTTATATGGAGTCGTGGATGACGAATTCTACAAGAGATCCCCACCTCAATACGCATCTGACAATTGGATCGGATCGGCGACGAAAGTTGGTACGGCGGGTTGGAGCGAGTTTACACACCTGTTCTTCCACCCAGACGGAACCATGTACGGCGTCTTCCACGACAAGTTTTATAAGAGGTCCCCGCCAGCCTACCCTTCAGATAACTGGATTGGAAGTGCCCAGCTCATCGGCACCGGTGACTGGAATAATTTTAAGCATTTGTTTTTCCACCCTGATGGGACACTTTATGGAGTTCGTAACGACAAATTTTACAAACGGTCTCCACCAACGTACGGTACCGACAACTGGATTGGATCGGCCACGCTGATAGGCTTAGGTGGTTGGGGTAACGCCAAGTTCCTTTTCTTTGATCCGAAAGGGACTCTGTATGGTGTTTTCGGCAACAAATTGTATAAGCGAGCGCCACCTACGTATGGAGAGGACAACTGGATTGGATCTGCGACCCTTGTGGGGGCAGAGGGGTGGAGCGCCTTTCGCAAGCTTTTTTTCATGGCAGACGGGCATTTGTACGGCGTGCAACACGACCAGTTTTACAGGCGCAACCCACCCGTTGAAGTGGAAAGCGATGGCAACTGGATTGGCAAGGCGGAGAAGATTGGTTCCGCAGGGTGGTCGCAGTTCAAATTTCTGATGTCCCGCCCTGGCTATCAATAGAGAACTTAGTGTATCGTGAAACAGGCTTATTATATGTGACAGTGCCAGTCTGTGATTACACTACCACCAGTGCTTTCTTCATTATGATTACAATTCTATTTAGGAATAATCAGCAGTATAGCCATGTTGATTGTATATGTATTGATGCTTGATGAATTTTTTCATGGTGTAAATACTAATCGTAAATAGTTTTCGCTGTACCGGCAGTCAGTCCAACCAGCTTGATTGAAGGACATTCCGTATATTTTTTTGTTATTTTCCACGGATCTGTATGCCTCAGAACGCCGCTTGAGGCAGACAGAAAAGTAGTAAAAAATTGTCCGTGTAAAAAGGGCTTTCGCCTCGTGTGCCACAATATAATGATTTGTATGTAGCCTAAAATGATGTGAAAACGTTCTCGTCTTCTTAATCGAATCATCATCCATCGGCAAAAGAGCAGACCAGGTATGTTCGCTATTTAAATTCCTATCAGTAAGGAGCCGTACAGCCATTCGTACCTGTTTTCAGTAAGTGGAAGTCCTATTGCAGTTGTGCATAATATTATAATACGAGATATCACGTCATGATGACGTCACAGATAACAGGGGACATTTACTCTAGGTCAGAATAAAACACGATTATATAAATGTATAGTGGGATCCCTACTCTCACCGTCATGATTCATGAAAAACCATAACATCATTTATCGTATTATTTCGCATTTGCGGAAATAAAGCGTATGCTGTAAAAAACGCGCCTGCGTTACCTTGGTTACCATGACAACGGATTTTGACCCATTTTATATGTGAACCTTACACCATCCAAAGGTAAAAAATACAAAATACATGTATATAAGTTTGATGTCAGCAACAACTATCTGGAGCTAACTATATTATTTGTTAGACATGCCTTTTCCGGATAATTCTGGGTTTGACCCTGACCTTTAACAATGACCTTGACCTCGGACAAGAGTCTCATTAGCATAATTGGATAGACCAGTCCTGAAAACTTCTATTGACATTTTGTTTTCATTTTACATTTAAGTCCCGTGCGTTCGGTAGATAGACCAAATTGAATTTCCAACGAGTTCCTAAAATTGTCGCCATGGCAACCACCATTTAAAAAATGCCACTATAGCAAGTTCTACCCTCGCAAATTTCTACCCAAAAATACCCCACTTTAATAATTTGAAGTGTTTTGCTAGGCCTCTCTTTGTACCACGAAAACGCCCCTCAGCTCCTCGGCTATTCCGATGACTTCGTAATACCTGTAGAAAAACATCATGAACAACATCAAGATTTTCACAAAACTTCTAATTGTCCATGAGCTAACAGAGATTTAACGCACATCTCAAGTACAAGAACCTTTTGGGGTTTGTGGGTTAGGTTCTACCCCTCTGACCACAAAAACCCAATTCTTAAGTTCCGCAAATGGTGCGTTTGGAAGATACAGCCGTTTGAATTTTGGGTACTGACTTTATCATTGGACCAAAATCAGAGCATTGTACAGGGGCCTGGAAACTGGTGTACAGCTAACTTTTAAATAGGTGGCTTGATACCTGTTAAATGTATTGCCAATAGATAGAAACATGGGCCCACTGAGACTGGAAAACATATTGTTATGTATTTTATCATATTGGAAATGACGGTTTTACGTCTTTTTCCGAATTTCGGCCCATTTGTAATTCATACTATTGTTGAATTTCTCATTATAGCAAATAAAAACAAATACGAATATGCTAATCTGATTCAGTGGGCCCATGTTTCTATCTACTGGCAATACATTTATAGGGTCTCAAGCCACCTAAGTATTTAAAAGTTAGCTGTACATCAGTCTCCAAGCCCCTGTACATGTACAATGCTCTGATTTTGGTCCAATGATAAGGCAGTCCCCAAAATTCAAACGGCTGTAGGCCTATCTTCTAAACGCACCATTTGCGGAAATTAAGAATTGGGGTTTTGTGGTCAGAGGGGTAGAACCTAACCCACAAACCAAAAAAGTTTTTGTACTTGAGATGTGCGTTAAATCTCTTTTAGCTCCGGATCCCGCATTATACATGTAAACCTTTAATTTACTGAACACTTGAGATATGGAAACATAAACTATCAGAACAATGCATTTGTATCAATATTCAAAACAGATACTTGATATTTCGTTCTGTGATATCCCACCTCAAGGTCGGTGTCAATGCTCATTGGTGAACACAGACTCCTGTTGGTATCACAGCTACCAGTACCACACGTCATTAATTTAAGACAGGTGTCTGTACATGGATCAAACGAAGAGAAAAGTGAGTGGACTACATAGTTACGTACATTCTTTCTTCTTCGACTCAGTCTGTGGAAAGCAATGGTGAATAAGGAACTGACAATGCTGCGAACGACGAACCAACACTGAGAGGCAAAATCTCAGTGGCTGAAATGATTAGGAACAGCCACCAAGACCAACCTCCTACCCAGGGCTTGGTGCGCTCCTGGGCTCTGGGTTGATGCTTACCAACCCCTGGCATCATATCTGATTTCCGGCATGTGATTGGTCGCCCGAAGTAGCAGGAAGTGATGTCACACAATTGTGACTATTATTAGTAATGAAGCACGTGTGTTTGCAGTTTTTTTGTAAACATCATGGGTGCCCTCGCTTCAGCTAAGATCTGGTCATTTTGTGGTTCAACCAGGGGGTTTTACCTTGTATACACTGTAAATCCAGGTGACGCGTTTAGCGTTTAGTTTTGTGTTTAACAAAACACAACTTAACACATTACGTGAATATAACTGAACATAATTAATCGGGCTATGCGTCTGTACATTTTTGTACACAGTGATGCATGTGGGAAAACTGACTCGATCAAACATTCGCTTCCAACCCCTAAACCACATTTTTATCCGTTATTATAGAAATTACTAACCTAAAAGTGCTAACATATGTCGATTCAGTTGGTGACATGCACAAAAAACCCTTTTCGGTTTGTTTTGTTGGGAATCAACTAAGTGTCACTATATCGGAAGAATTGAGATAGGTGGCGCTGTGATGAGTTTGGGCTTCGGTAACCAAAATGATTAAAACTTAAACAAAAACCAGGGCCTATTTCAGCAATACTTTTATGTTTTCGACGTTGAAAGTAGTTAATTTCATCGATCTGTGCTCGATTAAATTAACAAGTACGGAAAAAGGGGACTATGCCTTCGGCAATTTCCGTGAAATCACCAGATTCTGGAGATTTCAGATCGTGATTCCAGGGGTTGGTGAGCGAGTTAGGTCCGAGGTTGTCTGAGCGAACAAAACCCCTGGGGACGAGGTTGCACCAAGACATTACTTTGATTATGGAAACAGTGACGAACGAATATCGACATCGTCCGCTGAGGCTCTACGTGTGAACGCTTCTTGGTTACCATCGTTCGAAGCCTTCGACATCGCCGTCTTCGTTGTGACCGTCCCATGTGTACATATTCTTATCGTCTTGGGTCTCACGGGCAATCTCATGAGCTTCATTGTAATGAGGCAAAAGAAGTATGAGAAAAGTACCACCTGTTTCTATATGCGCTGCATGGCATGTTCCGACTCGATGTATATTTACAGTAGAATGATCCTAAAACAGTTCTTGGTACTCGCCCCGCATCTCTTTGAAGACATGCATACTAAATATTATTTCTGCCTTTATTTCTTCACCACCTCTGATGTCGGTCAGATACTGTCTCCCATGATACTCGTGTTCATGTCTTTTGATCGTTGTGTTGCATTAACATGGCCACTAAAGGCCTCGTCTATTTGCACTATGCGGAGATCAAAGATAAGTATTGCAATTCTACTTGTATTTACCATTGCATTCAGTCTACGCGGGATATGCCTATGATGAAAAGTACAGCTACGTGTATTGTCCCTATAAATTTGAACGTCAACTATTTCGTGAAATGTTCTTGATCACACTTGGAGTGCTCTCTGCATTCTTTCCAATGGTATCCCTTACACTTTTCAATTTGGGAATTCTACTCGCCGTCTACAAAAGTAAGCGGGACACGAAATTACAGAAATCATCCAAATCGAGGGATTCATCTAGTATAACTCGGGCGACAATAACTGTTACATGTGCCTTTATAGTTTTTCAATCGCCCAATAAAGTCAATGTTTCACTTCCGATCACAGTTTGGGGCGAGATCACCCCCGAGGTAAAGCAGTGGCTGAGACTGAAGAAAAGCCTTTTGGTGCTCTTAGAACACACAAATTACTGCCTTAATGCGTATTTGTACATGTTTGCCTCCAGGCGAATCAGACGCGAGATGATTGTCATCATACGTTCGTGCTCTTTGATACAAAAGTTCACTCGTGTCATGGGCTAAGGACAATTGATAATGGAAGTCGTCTGAAACATGACTGGACTCGTAAAATCGTTCAGTTCCATTTCGTCTTTTCGTACATGTAGATTCTGCATCCAAAAGTTTTTGTATGATTCCGTAGTGAATTGTTCATACTAGTATACCGGTATGTACACCCTTTATCAAAAGTAAATGCACAGCTGGAGCCACGGTGGTGTAGTGGTTCGGGTCTCCGACTAGCGGTCAGAGGATCCCGGCTTCGAATCCCGCTGCTGGCGTGAGACTTTGGGCAGGTCTCTTTGCCTCACTGGCCTCTCTCCACCCAGGTGTATAAATGGGTACCAGTCGGAAATGCTCGGATTGTAGCGCTGAATGAGCAGCTCATCTGAGTTCTACTGAAAGGTTTCAGGATAGACTGGGGTTAAAGTGTGCAGTCGGATGACACCTCCACCGTTGTTGATATCAGACTATAAATCCAAACTTTAACTTTAACTTTAACAGCTAATAAAAGACAGGCTTATGCTACAGTCACTACCAAACGTTCTCAAAAGTTGAAAATTATTTTTCTCTCAACAGAATATTTAAGTGCCTTTAACTCGATATTAAATATGATAAATGGAGAAAACCGGGTTTTTAAAGATCTGCGTTTAGAATATAACCTCGCGCTGAATGGTCAATTCATGGCACGTGACCAACCGTGCGTAGCACGGGTCGTGGTAGTAAACTTAGATATTTCCCCAAATCTCCAGTGGATCGACCTTTGCTTTTTATGGTAATTATGTAGGACTTCAAGGAACTTTTGAGACCAAAAATATAATGATCTTGCATGAGTTGTGTTTTTGACAAAAGTTTAAAATTTCTACAAAAAAAGGTTTTATTTTCAATCGCATAATTTATTTAAAGCGGAAACCAATGTCATTTTAAAGCTTTCCTGTTTCTATACACGAAGAAATTTTCAATCGGACCCTCCATATCATAATTAGATGTACATGTATGAAGAATTTATCCGAAACTTCAAGTCTTATTTTGTAGTCGACCTTTCCTTAATAGGGATTTTAAGAAATCAAACGATAAACGTTATCGTTACGACAACGCTATTTTTCACAATGCGAATTCACCAGATTAGGCTATATGTTGCATGTTCGGTACAAAATGTAACGGGCTTTAAAGTGACGTTGGTTTGGTTCCGATGAAAGGACCTATAAGAAAGCACACTTTTTATGGAAATTTCAAACTTTTGCCAAACTTTTGTCAAAAATCAAGGCAATTTTGTCTCAAAATGTGTCTTTAGGCCCCAAATATCTGCAATAAAAAGCAAAAGTTAATCCAATGGAGATTTTGGGAAATTATTTCCATCATAGCGAAAGGGAACATACTTGTGATGGATCAGATCTGCTGCAGGCCTACCTGAGCTTGATATCCGTGATGACTAACTTGGAGTCTGCATTACATTCCTTTTTTCAATATCTGAAATTTAAAAGATTAACATCAGAGGAAAATGCAATAGAAAGTTTGTGATCAGAGGATCTCATTCCTCTAATAAGGAGCCTCATGACAACTTTGCAGGGAACTGGATTGTGTATAAATGTAGTCATTAGTGAGGTATAGGGATAGAATTCTGTACAACCAAGACAATTTCGATCCGTATACAGTATAGGATCCGTGAGAAAAGTCGCTGACCTCAACCTCGTTATTATAAACTGATACTTTTGATATGACATATATACAAATCACTGAAAGTGTGGAGTTCCATGCTCGCCGGTATCGTAACATGCCTACATGTATATGTACACGTACACGTACGATTGTTAACAAAACGGTAGGGCCTACCTAACTACAATAGACTCGATAAGAACAGTGGAATCTTCTTTGCAATAATATAATTTATTGAAATTGCTCTTAAACAGCACAAATTTTTGTTTAGAGTCTTCGTTTTCTTACTTTGACCATGACGATGCAATACTGTCACAACGATGTTACCGAGACAACGATTATCAGTTGTCTAAAGTTTGCTTACTCCATCTGGCCTCCAATGTAAGGATCCTTCCGTTTATGCGCGGTCTAGTTGGAATAAACAGACTTTCAGACTTCAGCCTTTGGCATCTTTAGTTACTTAGCTCCTACAACTTACTACATGTAGCACTATGTTGCTGGCGAGCTTTCGCATGCATCGGTTGCGCTGAATTTGTTGTAAGTCGTCTTTGGAAACGGGAAACGGTGTGTTAGATTATTCCGGCCTTCGGGATAACGTGTGCAGTAGAAGAATGTAGGAGAAACTTTTGGATTGGAACAGCAAAACTCATACCATGGTTCCACTCTTAAGTTCTCATACATGATTCAGCCGAGTTTCGTCTTCGAGGGGTCGATAAGGAACGATCTTAAGGACGAGAGATCTTGGTTTTATCGGGATTTTATTGGACTGCACATGCGCTTGTTGAGGCCGACCGGGACAGGAACTACTCGTACTGGCACAAGCGTCTTCCTCTGTTATTGTGGTCACTTTGTTGTTGAAAGTGCAGCAGAAATTATCATCATTCTTTCATCTTAATGAGGTTATTATTTGGATATTCTCAATAAACTGCAAAGGTTATTGATACATGTACAAACGACAAACGGCCTCCAGTCATCCACAAGTCAGTCTGATTCTTCAGAAAAGTTGTCCTTCTGCTAGAAAAATTGCTGTTTTTGCCTATCTACAGGTTTCTCCAAACACCATACCCTATATTCCCGTTTACACTGAGGAAAAATAACCGATCTCGAACCGGTGAACCGAACCGAGCCGAGACCACCAGCTGGAGGTGGTCTTGGATCGGTCCGAGCACGGATTGGTTCGGTAACACTGCTGTGTGAATGGTAACCGATCTCAGCAGGGTTGCTGTTGTGTTCTGCACATGCGCGAATTATGAATGACGCCGTTAGCTGGAATTTCTGAGTGATTTTGGCATGGAGGCATTCATTTTGTTGTTTTCGTCATTTGATTTTCGTACCTCCGATCGACTGAACTGAATGGAGAGCTCGTGGACCCGCCAACTTGGATTGGTTCCATTGTGCTAATGTAGACGGGGCAGATCGCCAGATGATCAAGTGGGCCGGTGTAACGTTTTTCAGTGAGGTCCGTGTGCCATTGTGACGTTACAATAGATTGACTGAATAATCGAATAATCGCTTTTTACGTGACCAGTGTAAACGGGGCTTTTGGTACACTTTCTGAGTGGGCCTACTCCTTGAATATTCAGTGGTAGGCCTGCCAGTGGTGTACCATCCATGCATACATGAATCATCCATACGAAAATATACACACGATCGATGTGACCACATCTCCTGGCCCCAGCAGAGGATGTTAATAGTCTGGTTCCACTGGCCTATTTCAGGTGGCATTGTGTATCAGTTCGCGGATTTTCTCGTCAGCCATGGTTCAACCTTTCCAGCCGAAATTTGGAGGGTATGATTTTTGTATTATGAGTCCGTGTCTGCGTGGTTTTGGGCAAATATTGTCGCCTATGTTTTCAGATATTAGAAATTTCAGAGCTTGGAGATGCTATTTTGGGGCTTTTCCGCTCTAACATGTGAAAGAGAAATTGCATTCCCTTGATACGTAAAACGTGAGAGGAAAAGGGCGAAGAATCGATGACAAAACTGAACACTGCTTCTATGGTGATGATTTTAGTGGTGAGAATGCCTGAAGGCCAGCTGATCTATATGTAAATCATGCCCAACAGAACTTCTAATAGCAATGGCCTAAATGAGGTGTCAAAACCACACACAGAAAAATATTCATCTCTCCACTTGAGATAAAAATCACTTGAACGCTTGTCCGTAAAAGAAGTTACTTTTGGATCTCGAGTTGAGATCTTTGAAACTCGGCACAAATAAAATCTCAAGTTGACACGACTGTCTCAATTCAAATTTTCTGGATGATATATTGTGCTCTTATCTGGAGACAACGAAATGTCACTGTGAGTACTCATAATATTATTTAGAGAGATGTAATATGTTGATCTGAGTGAACTGTCATCTATCCCTGAGACTAGAATGTGCGCAGCTGAGATGACGTTCATTTTGATATGAATTTATATTGTTGGGTTTTTATAACCAACTGCATTTGCATCAACCCAACAATTGAGTTTTTTGGTCCTGGTTGCATACATGTAACTCTGCAACTTAAATTTCGTAACAGCGTTAGCCTTCAATAGGCCGAGAAGCTATGTAGAGTTCAGTTGGACAGGGTATGATACCAATGCACAGCACAAAATCTCTTGTATGGTTGAGAGAAAACCGATGCTGTACAATTATTGTTTTTATAATTTTGAAAGGGAAACATTCGCAACCTTGTGTCTCAGATTCAAACCATAGTTTATCAATATTCTTATGTGTTTGCTTAATCGTGAGCGTTTCTGTATTTAATTTTTGCGAATTACAACATTGTTGTCTCGTCATGTCGAACTGGTGGCCCGTGTTGATCCAGTTTATTTGCGATGACCAATATCTCGGTTCGATATTATTGATATCTCAAGCGTGAGACACGTTGTGCATCGGAAGGCTTAACACGGCATTTGTCTCGGGTTGTGTCACAGATATATCAAATTTTGTTATTAGACAGATGCTTTCTCGAATCGAGATATTATTATCTCAAATCTATACTATAATGGACGGTAGCCATGTTGGATTTTGTTATCAACCTGAGTTGACCTGTTATCTGATACCTTGCTATGTAATGACTGTACACAGTTATGGTGGACCGGACTCTCTGCCCGATCTCCTCCTTAATTAGTGCTTGAAGCCTACAAAGAGCAGCCTATGTGTGCACTACAGTAGGAGGAGAGTGCCCTTAAGGTATTTTGGTTATAATATTTGTATGAAAAAGAGAGAAAATCAGTAAAAAGTGTGGTGACCTGCGCTGCCATCTACAAGAACGGCAGTGACCTACTACGGCATTACCAACTTTCGCTGTCATTTTAGTTCGGCTGGCCGCAGCTAGGGGCATTCAGCTAGCTCGCATTCAAGATTGCTGCTCCCACGGAAACCTCATTCCTAGGCCTGTCAGATTTGAGTGGAATGCTTTCGTAAAGATTATGATCAATATCAGTTACAACGTGCATAATCAACCATGACATGTGGGTAGGCCTAAGTGATCAGTGGGACGTCAAATTCAAGTATTCCCTTTTATGACCTTACGCAACACCAACACACCACTGATCACTGATATTGACCGTAATCTTTACCACAGCATTCCATTCAAATCTGACAGGCCTAGATGTGCTGTTCTGTTCCCCCCCCCCCCCCCACTTAAATAGGGGTCCAGAAATGAAGAAAATCACACATCTTAGGCAAATATTTCAGCAAAACCAATGGGCCGAATTCACCAAGTGTGATCATCGCGCGATTAAGACTTATACGCGTGTACCTTCTTCGAAAGCATTGTGGAAGTGTGTGCATTTAGTGAAGTTACACGCGTCTAAGTCTTAATCGCGCGATGATCACCCTTGGTGAATACGGCCCAATATGTTTAGCAATGATTTTTCGATGAATGATAAATAATACCATTACTCTCCCAGTACAACAAATATTTGGGAATAATTTCACGGTTTTCATGCTGATTTCGGACATTTTGCAAATGCTCTTTGTTTTCCTAATTAATGAAGCTGATGTCACATTTTTCTTTCACGATTATGTAGTTCGCATTATAAAATATTATACCTGAAGTTATCATAAAAATCAAACAACTGCAACATAATGAAAAATTAGTTGGGAAAATGGTTCCGAAAGTGAGCAGCCCCTTTGGTTGAATGGACCATATTTCAACCAAAAATGGAAGTGGGTGGATGTTTTGAAAAAGAATACTTTTCAATAGGATTCTATTGACCAACACCTCTAGTTTAACAAGCCAGGTGAAATAGAACAATTCCGCCTCATACCTTTTGTCAAATTGCATTAGAAAATCATGTATTTCAGCATTCTTCACATTTCTAATGGCCTCACAACAACACTGGACTACTCATTTTCAACAGCAGAAAGGAAGCGTATGAACGATTTCCTTTTGGTTTAAAATTGATATGTCTGCCTTTGTAGACACCTTAAGGTGCCATATCCAGGTGAAATATTTCATTTCCGTTACTTATGTTACCATAGGAAGGATTTTTCCTTTGCCGCCTGTATATTGACTGTACATACGCTGGGCATGGCCGTAGTGTGATGGCCGCGCCTGCGCACTGTCGATGGTAGCGAAAGTTGGTAATGATGTACCAACAGATACACGGTGGGACGCATGTGAACCTAGCTATCATCAAGAATATATAAGTACCAAGAATGTACAACTCAGTAATCTATCAAAAGGGTGGGCATTAAGTTACTTTTTCTGATCATAGAGGGCGTACGGTAATTATAGGCCTTCTAATTAAATAACCAATGTTTAGATTTAAGGGTTTTTGACTGAATTGTATTATTTAGAATAACGTCAATATTCTTATGTAAAGTTACAGACATATTACTGGCATACAATTTTTTTTTGATTTTGGTGAAACCATGGATTTGTTGTTTAGGTCAGAGTGCCCGATCCAGAGATCAAGTACGATATCAATTTGTCGAAAATATGGTCCATTCAAAACTGCTCTGTAGCTCGCTTATTTCTGAGTGCATACAACTGCGGGAGGTGTCATTTTGTTCGTAATGATCTTCCCTACACAATAATTCTTCACAAATTAAGATCCCTTCAGTTACAGGGTCACCAGAGGCAAATTAGTAAACTCACTTTTGGCACATATTTGGAGTTGTACATTCTTGGTACTTATATATTCTTGCTATCATGAATCTGGGTCACCTTGGCATTAGCCTGGAGATTTGGCTGATTGTGTAATAAACCAGATGTGATGCTGCTGTTTAGAAAGTCAAAACTCCTCACTGCTCATGGATTTGACGGTTAACGATTAATAAATTAATAAACTACCCCTCTCCAAATAAACTCATCAATAAAGCAACAGACCCTCTACCACAGAATATTCTAGACAAACTAGTTCCCTCAAAATGTGCTCGCCACGGGTCAATATGCTAGTACAAGATAATATTGTGTTTCAACGGGCTTCAAGACCCCACTTATCTGCAGTGGAGATGAATATTTTTCTGTGTGCAAGTCTTCCTTTTCTCAACATCATAGAGGATTCCAGCGACTTCTTGATTTGTAAAAGCCTATTTATTATACGACTCTGAACAATATCATCATTTTCACAAAACTTCCAAATGCACCTTTAATCCATTCAACACTTGCAAGATGAAAATGTAAACCATCAGAACAATGCACTTTGTATCAACATTCAGAACAGATACTTGATATTTCGTTCTTTGCTATTTGACCTCTGGCCGCTGTCAATACTCATATTGGTGAACACAGGCTACTGCTGGGAACACAGCTACCACTGCTACAGTACCACACGTCATACATTTAAGACAGGTGAACTTCCTTCAATGCGACGAGAAAAGTGAGTGGACTACATGTACGTAGGCCTACATTCCTTCTTCTTCGACGCGGTCTGTGCAGAAGTAGTGGTGAATAAGGAACTGACAATCCTCCCTTCGAACGACGAACTAACACTGAACGGCAAAATCTCCGTGACTGAAATGATTAGGAACAGCCACCAAGACATCACTTTGATTATGGAAACAGTGACGAACGAATCGACATCGTCCGCTGAGGCTCCACGTGTGAACGCTTCTTGGTTACCATCGTTCGAAGCCTTCGACATCGCCGTCTTCGTTGTGACCGTCCCGTGTGTACATATTCTTATCATCTTGGGTCTCACGGGCAATCTCATGAGCTTCATTGTAATGAGGCAAAAGAAGTATGAGAAAAGTACCACATGTTTCTATATGCGCTGCATGGCATGTTCCGACTCGATGTATATTTACAGTAGAATGATCCTACGACAGTTCTTGGTACTTGCCCCGCATCTTTTTGAAGACATGCGTACTAAATATTATTTCTGCCTTTATTTCTTCAGTAGCTCTGATGTCGGTCAGATACTGTCTCCTTTGATACTCGTGTTCATGGCCTTTGATCGTTTTGTTGCATTAACATGGCCACTAAAGGCGTCGTCTATTTGCACAATGCGGAGATCAAAGATAAGTATTGCAGTTCTACTTGTATTTACCATTGCATTCAGTCTCCTGCCGTACGCGGGATATGCCTATGATGAAAAGTACAGTTACGTGTATTGTCCCTATAAATTTGAACGTCAACTATTTAATGAAATGTTATTGATCACACTTGGAGTGCTGTCTGCATACTTTCCAATTGTGTCCCTTACACTTTTCAATTCGGGAATTCTGCTCGCCATCTACAGAAGTAAGCGGGACTCGAAATTACAGAAATCATCCAGATCGAGGGATTCATCTAGTATAACTCGGGCGACAATAACTGTTACATGTGCCTTTATAGTTTTTCAATCGCCCAATAAAGTCCATAATACACTTCCGATCACAGTTTGGGGCGAGATCACCCCCGAGTTGAACCAGTGGCTGCGATTGTATAACAGCCTTATGATGCTCATAGAAAACATGAATTACTGCCTTAATGCGTATTTGTACATGTTTGCCTCCAAGCGAATCAGACGCGAGATGATTGCCATCATATGTTCGTGCCCTTTGATACAAAAGTCCATTCGTGTCATGGGCTAAGGACAATTGATGATGGAAGTCGTCTGAAACATGAATGGTTCAGTTCCATCTTTTCGTACATTTAATAAACAAAATTGCAGTTCATTTCTTGTTTAGACAGATGGTATATACTTATGTAGATTCTGCATCCAAAAGTTTTCGTACGATTCCGATTTCTCAATTGGTCATGCTATTATACTCGTATATAGGCCTACATGTACTAGTATGAACAATTCAGAAATCGGAATGGTACGAAATATACGATATATCGGGTGATTCAGAAAAAACGTTCCGAACTTTAAGGGTTAATAAATTTCCTTACAATTGGCGTATGACATTGCCACTTGGCAGGGA
Source organism: Notospermus geniculatus (assembly GCA_002633025.1). Classification (NCBI taxonomy): domain Eukaryota; kingdom Metazoa; phylum Nemertea; class Pilidiophora; order Heteronemertea; family Lineidae; genus Notospermus; species Notospermus geniculatus. Next base: position 46,697 of record NMRB01000367.1, on the reverse strand, counting down.
CCAAGAGACGCGTAATCTGAGGTAATCTGCCAAATATCATTCATCTAGCTAGCAACCTTCCTAAATTATGACAAAAAGTATCACACTGTCTGAAAAACGCAATATCCAGCACTGTGACAGTGCAAGTTACCTGCAAATGATACATGCCAATCAAATGTCGTCTGGGGGCACCCGTCTCTACCTTGTTGCCGGTAGCGTTTCATTCCCATTTCGCCAAATTGCATTTCGCCAAATTCCCAGTTCGCCAAAAAAAGTTCCATTTCGCCAAATCCCACTTTGCCAAATTCCCATTTCGCCAAATTCCCAATTCGCCAAATTCCCATTTTGCCAAATTCCCAATTTGCCTAATTCCCATTTCGCCAAATTCCCATTTGGCCAAATTCCCATTTGTCCAAATTCCCGTTTTTGCCAAATTCGCATTTCGCCAAATTTGTTATTCAGGCTATAGCCCCTAATTTAATGGACCGATCCAATGCAAAGTACTTCAAAATAGAGGGTTAGGTTTAGGATAGGGTCCTTGGTTATCAAACTGTTTAACTCAGGATTTGGAAGGGATGGGGCCTATGTCTCCACCTTCAAAAAGGACGGGTGTAATGTGCCACACCCAAGGTTACACAACTCTAGCAGTGTTTGTTCCCGTGACTATGTCTGCGCTTATGTTAGTGCAGATATATGAAGGGAGCAAACACTGCGAGAGGAGTGTAACCCAAGGCATATCAGAAGAACAAAAGAAAATTGAAATTAAAAGCAATCGTTATCGTTGAAGAATTTACCTGGAAAATAACATCAGTATTCTTTGGAATGAACCATTCGCTTACATGTAATTTGTTACACTTCTGACCCTGCTTCAAAAATTGTGAATATTTCGAACGATTCATTTTGAAAGAACACAGGGGGTGTCAAGTAAATTTTTGGCGAAACGGGAATTTGGCCAAATGGGAATTCGGCGAAACGGGAATTTGGCCAAATGGGAATTTGGCAAAATGGGATTTTGGCAAAATGGGAATTTGGCGAAATGGGATTTGGCAAAATGGGATTTGGCGAAATGGGAAGTCACCGTCTAGACACATCCATGGCAAAAACAAAAATTTTGTTCATTTGAATTGGGTATCTTGCTTGTTTAACAATAACACGGTTTTCAGCACTGCAGATAAGGATTTTCCCCCACAAACCACGATTCGATTGAGTTAATCAAATCATGTTTGTAGGAAAAGGGTGGTCAGGGGCCGGTACGTATCGTACGGGAGGGGGCACGGCAGGGCACGTATCATACGGGAATTTAGAAAGGTGCAGCATCATGGCAAAAGCGTGCGAGGGCCCTTTTTCAACAAAATGGAGGGCCAATCTATCACCTCTTTAAATGACTTTTTTCTATTTGCTTTGGATATTGCCTTTTTCAGACAGTGTGGTACATTTTGTCACAGGAAGTTTGCCAGCTAGATCAATGAGATTTGGTGAATTAACTCAGATTGTGAGTTTCGTGGTCCCAACCAAGCAGCAATGTCATACCTTAACTATAAAGACATTTATTAACCCTTAAAGTTCGGAACGTTTTTTCTGAATCACCCGATATACGATAGGCCTACATACGATATACGATAAGGAGCCTTGTGACAGCTTTGCATGGAACTGGGTTGCGTATAAATGTAGTCATTTTTTCAGATCTTATCACGGATGTTTATACGTATACGGATAGAATTCTGTGCAACCAAGACAATTTCGATCCGTATACCACGTATAGGATCCGTGAGAAAGGTCGCCGACCTCAACTTTTCTATATAAACTGTTCTGATATTTTTGATATGACATATAGGGTCTACACAAATCATTGAAAGTGTGGAGTTCCATGCTCTTCAGTAATTTTCTACGGATCTGTGTGCCTCAGAACGCCGCTTGAGGCAGACCGAAAAGAAGTAAAAAATAGTCCGTGTAAAAAGGGCTATACGGTAATTGCGTCGTGTGCCACAATTTGTGTGTAGCCTAAAATGATGTCAAAACGTTCTCTTCTTCTTAATTGAATCATCATCCATCGGCAAAAGAGCAGACCAGGTATGTTCGCTATAAATTCCTATCAGTAACGAGCCGTGCAGCCATTCGCATCTGATTTCAGTATTAGTGGAAGTCCTGTTGCAGTTGTGCATTACGTCACGAGACATCACGTCATGATGACGTCACAGATAAGAGAGGACATTTACTCTACATACATGTAGGTCAGAATAAAACACGATTATATAAATGTATAGTCGGATCCGTACTCTCACCGTCATGATTCATGAAAAACCATAACGTCATTTATCGTATTATTTCGCATTTTTGCGGAAAAGCGTATGTTGTAAAAAACGCGCCTGCGTTACCTTGGTTACCATGACAACGGATTTTGACCCATTTTATATGTGAACCTTACACCATCCAATGTAAAAAAATACAAAATACATGTATAGAAGTTTGATGTCAGCAACAACAATCTGGAGCTAACTATATTATTTGTTAGAAATGCCTTTTCCGGATAATTTTGGGTTTGACCCTGACCTTTAACAATGACCTTGACCTCGGACAAGAGTCTCATTAGCACAATTGGATAGACCAGACCTGAAACCCTCTATTGATATTTTGTTTTCATTTCATTTTGTTTTCATGCGTTGGGTAGATAGACCAAATTGAATTTCCCACGAGTTTTCCTAAATAAAATTGTCGCCATGGCAACCATCATTTTTAAAAATGCTACCATAGCAAGTTCTACCCTCGCAAATTTCAACCCCCAAATACCCCACTTTAATAATTTGAAGTGTTTTGCCAGGCCTGTCATTGTACCACGAAAACGCCCCGGCCTCAGCGCCTCGGCTATTCCGGTGACTTCGTAATACCTGTAAATGGCTCTGAAAAACATCATGAACAACATAAAGATTTTCACAAAACTTCTAAGCCTTTAATTTACTGGACACTTGAGATATGGAAACATAAACTATCAGAACAATGCATTTGCATCCATATTCAAAACAGATACTTGATATTTCGTTCTGTGATATCTCACTTCAAGGTCGGTGTCAATGCTCATGCACTCTGGTGAACACACAGGCTCCTGTTGGCATCACAGCTATACCACTGCTACAGTACCACACGTCTTAAATTTAAGACAGCTGACTGTGTACATGGATCAAAGCGAAGAGAACAGTGAGTAGACCACATACATGTGCGTACGTTCTTTCTTCTTCGACTCGGTCTGTGGAAATCAGTGGTGAATAAGGAACTGCATGACAATCCTTCGAATGACGAACTAACATTGAGAGGCAAAATCTCCGTGACTGAAATGATTAGGAACAGCCACCAAGACATCACTTTGATTATGGAAATATCTAACGTGACGAACGAATCGACATCATCCGCTGAGGCTCCGCGTGTGAACGCTTCTTGGTTACCATCGTTCGAAGCCTTCGACATCGCCGTCTTCGTTGTGACCGTCCCGTGTGTACATATTCTTATCGTCTTGGGTCTCACGGGCAATCTCATGAGCTTCATTGTAATGAGGCAAAAGAAGTATGAGAAAAGTACCACATGTTTCTATATGCGCTGCATGGCATGTTCCGACTCGATGTATATTTACAGTAGAATGATCCTACGACAGTTCTTGGTACTTGCCCCGCATCTTTTTGAAGACATGCGTACTAAATATTATTTCTGCCTTTATTTCTTCAGTAGCTCTGATGTCGGTCAGATACTGTCTCCTTTGATACTCGTGTTCATGGCCTTTGATCGTTTTGTTGCATTAACATGGCCACTAAAGGCCTCGTCTATTTGTACTATGAGGAGATCAAAGATAAGTATTGCAGTTCTACTTGTATTTACCATTGCATTCAGTCTCCTGCCGTACGCGGGATATGCCTATGATGAAAAGTACAGCTACGTGTATTGTCCCTATAAATTTGAACGTCAAATATTTAATGAAATGTTATTGATCACACTTGGAGTGCTGTCTGCATACTTTCCAATTGTGTCCCTTACACTTTTCAATTCGGGAATTCTGCTCGCCATCTACAGAAGTAAGCGGGATTCGAAATTACAGAAATCATCCAGATCAAGGGATTCATCTAGTATTACTCGGGCGACAATAACTGTTACATGTGCCTTTATAGTTTTTCAATCGCCTAATAAAGTCCATAATACACTTCCGATCACAGTTTGGGGCGAGATCACCCCCGAGTTGAACCAGTGGCTGCGATTGTATAACAGCCTTATGATGCTCATAGAAAACATGAATTACTGCCTTAATGCGTATTTGTACATGTTTGCCTCCAGGCGGATCAGACGCGAGATGATCGCCATCATATGTTCCTGCCCTTTGATACAAAAGTCCATTCGTGTCATGGGCTAAGGACAATTGATGATGGAAGTCGTCTGAAACATGAATGGTTCAGTTCCATTTAGTCTTTTCGTACATTTAATAAACAAAAGCAGTTCATTTCTTGTTTAGACACAGATGGTATATACTTATGTAGATTCTGCATCCAAAAGTTTTCGTACGATTCCGATTTCTGAATTGGTCATGCTATTATACTCGTATATTGGCCTACGAGTATACATGTACTAGTATGAACAATTCAGAAATCGGAATGGTACGAAATATACGATATATCGGGTGATTCAGAAAAAACGTTCCAAACTTTAAGGGTTAATAAATTTCCTTACAATTAGCGTATGACATTGCCACTTGGCAGGGACCAAGAGACGCGTAATCTGAGGTAATCGGCCAAATATCATTCATCTAGCTAGCAAACTGCCTAAATTATGACAAAAAGTATCACACTGTCTGAAAAACGCAATATCCAGCACAGTGCAAGTTACCTGCAAATGATACATGCCAATCAAATGTCGTCTGGGGGCACCCGTCTCTACCTTGTTGCCGGTATAGCGTTTCATTCCCATTTCGCCAAATTGCATTTCGCCAAATTCCCAGTTCGCCAAAAAAAGTTCCATTTCGCCAAATCCCACTTTGCGAAATTCCCATTTCGCCAAATTCCCAATTCGCCAAATTCCCATTTTGCCAAATTCCCAATTTGCCAAATTCCCATTTGGCCAAATTCCCATTTGGCCAAATTCCCATTTGGCCAAATTCCCGTTTTGCCGAATTCCCATTTCGCCAAATTTGTTATTCAGGCTATAGCCCCTAATTTAATGGACCGATCCAATGCAAAGTACTTCAAAATAGAGGGTTAGGGTTAAGGTCCTTGGTTATCAAACTGTTTCACTCAGGATTTGGAAGGGATGGGGCCTATGTCTCCACCTTCAAAAAGGACGGGTGTAATGTGCCACACCCAAGGTTACACAACTCTAGCAGTGTTTGTTCCCGTGACTATATCTGCGCTTATGTTCGTGCAGATATATGAAGGGAGCAAACACTGCGAGAGGAGTGTAACCAAAGGCATATCAGAAGAACAAAAGAAAATTGAAATTAAAAGCAATTGTTATCGTTGAAGAATTTACCTAGAAAATAACATCAGTATTCTTTGGAACATCCTGAGAATATCAGGCGTTCTTACTGCTCGCTCCCTTCGTCACCGCAGAAAAACCCCTGAGAGATTTCGCTTGATTTGCTGGAGTACTTGGCGCCTGAGAAAATGCGCCCAATCAGCGAACGCCATTTCTGAGTCACCTTAAGATGACAGGCATTACACGTAGATTGTACCGTAGTGTCACGCACAACACAGTGCTGAAGTACCTCAGCTTCCCCACCTCAGCCTAACTAGAGATCAGTTACACGTATACATGTATAGCGGCCCTTGTAATATTCACAGCCAAGCACTAGCTGCCACAGCTGACCTAGTTATGCCAGGCAATTAACCTATCCTACACTGCTGGATTCAATCTAAGTTGAGTTCAGCCTATCCTACATTCATCGCACAGAATGTATGTCATTCTCAGGCCACACGTCGCGAACTGGAGTTTATTTCAGATGTTGACCTGCTGGGTCAGCTTTGTTACCTGCGTAGTTCATGTGTAACAATCACTGGCCAACTTGGGATGAGATGGTGGGGATGAACATTTGCTGGAATGGCTTTGATACTCCACCGATTCAGGCGAAATCTCTCAGGGGTTTGTGTGCGGCGACGAAGGTAGCGAGCACTAAGAACGCCTGATGTTCTCAGGATGTCTTTGGAATGAACCATTCGCTTACATGTAATTTGTTACACTTCTGACCCTGCTTCAAAAATTGTTAATATTTCGAACGATTCATTTTGAAAGAACACAGGGGGTGTCAAGTAATTTTTTGGCGAAACGGGAATTTGGCGAAATGGGAATATGGCGAAACGGGAATTTGGCCAAATGGGAATTTGGCAAAATGGGATTTTGGCAAAATGGGAATTTGGCCAAATGGGATTTGGCAAAATGGGATTTGGCGAAATGGGAAGTCACCGTCTAGACACACCCATGGCAAAAACAAAAATTTTGTTCATTTGAATTGGGTATCTTGCTTGTTTAACAATAACACAGTTTTCAGCACTGCAGATAAGGATTTTCCCCCACAAACCACGATTCGATTAAGTGAACCAAATCATGTTTGTAGGAAAAGGGTGGTCAGGGGCCGGTACGTATCGTACGGGAGGGGGCACGGCAGGGCACGTATCATACGGGAATTTAGAAAGGTACAGCATCATGGAAAAAGCGTGTGAGGGTCCTTTTTCAACAAAATGGAGGGCCAATCTATCACATCTTTAAATGACGTTTTTCTATTTGCTTTAGATATTGCCTTTTTCAGACAGTGTCTGTTCTAGAGTCTGTTCTAGAGTTTCGGATTGTAAAGTACCAGCCTGAGGAAGACCCCGGTTGGGGTCGAAAATTCGCAAACACTCTGGAAATTGCCTTTTTATTTATCATATATTGTGTGTCAATTTTTGTGCTGTTCTTCTCTTTGTTTCAGACAGTGTGGTACATTTTGTCATAATTCAGGAAGTTTGCCAGCTACATGTAGATCAATGAGATTTGGTGAATTAACTCAGATTGTGCGTTTCGTGGTCCCAACCAGCGGCAATGTCATACCTTAACTATAAAGACATTTATTAACCCTTAAAGTTCGGAACGTTTTTTCTGAATCACCCGATATACGATAGGCCTATATACGATATACGATAAGGAGCCTCATGACAGCTTTGCATGGAACTGGGTTGCGTATAAATGTAGTCATTTTTTCAGATCTTATCACGGATGTTTATACGTATACGGATAGAATGTTGTGCAAGCAAGACAATTTCGATCCGTATACCACGTATAGGATCCGTGAGAAAGGTCGCCGACCTCAACTTCTCTATATAAACTGTTCTGATAGTTTTGATATGACATAGGGCCTACACAAATCATTGAAAGTGTGGAGTTCCATGCTCTTCAGTATCGTAACCTGCCTACATGTACATGTACGGTTGTTCACAAAACAGTACCTAACTACAGTCGACTCGGCTGGAATCTGCTTCACAAACAATATAATTTATTGAAAGTCCTCGTAACAGCACATTATTTTGTTCAGAGTCTTCGTTTTCTTTCTTTGACCATACGATGTTACTGAGACAACGATTATCAGTTGTCTGAAGTTTGCTTACTCCACCTGGCCCCCGATGAAAGGATCCTTCCGTTGTTATGAGGGATCTAGTTGGAATAAACAGACTTCAGTCTTTGGCTTCTAAGTTAAATAGCTCCTACATCTAGCAGTTGCTGGCGAGCTTTCGCAGGCATCGGATGCGCTAATTTTGTTGTAAGTCGCCTCTGGAAAACGGGAAACCGTGTGGATTCCGGCCTTCGGGATAACCTGTGCAGTAGAAGAATGTAGGAGAAACGTTTGGATTGGAACAGCAAAGCTCAGTTCCAGTCTAAAGTTCTCATACATGATTCAGCCGAGTTTCGTCTTCGAGGGATCGATAAGGAACGATATTAAAGAGAAACTGACACCTTCAAATATAATGAATATTTTGCTGTTCCAAATGGGTATTACATCACTCTATGGCTGGGAAAAATTTGGTGAAAAAATCTCAGCTCATTTTCAAACTACACACAAAAATGTATTTCTTAGAATTCAAATTTCCCGCTGAATTAGTGATGTCACACCAAGAATCATTTCCATAGTCATCCAATGTAAAATGAATCACCATCGATCATAGTATCCTTCTGAGCAGATTGAAAAGCGTGTTCGGTATCGATGGTACAGTACTAGCTTGGATTAAGTCATACCTTTCTAATCGCACTTTTAGGGTTTTAGGGTCAAAGTTGGGGACTCCCTGTCAGATACTCACGACTTAAAGTTTGGTGTCCCACAGGGCAGCGTTCTTGGGCCACTGTTATTCTCTTGTTACACTCAGCCGCTGGCGGGACTCATGCAAGAACATGGCGTATGTTTCCACTTCTATGCTGATGACACGCAAACATGGCAAGCATGTGTCATCGGCAGGCTTGAAAAGTGTCTTGATGAGGTCCGCCGGTGGATGAGTATCAACAAACTCAAGTTCAACGACCTGAAAACCGAGTTCCTTCTCCTCGTATCTCCATCACGAGGTGACTTACGCCCTAGTGATGCTATACTTCACCTGGGTAATTTAAGCCTTCCACAAAGGCTCGTATTCTTGGTTTTATCTTTGACGGTGCTATGACTTTCCATAAACAAATATCCCAGGTCGTATCATCCGGCTACTTTCATTTACGCAAGATCGCTTCCATTTGTGTATCTCCCCCTGGAACTTCTTACTACTCTTACTCATGCTTTTATTACATGTACATCAAGGCTCGAGTTCTGCAATGCCCTCTACACTGGTACCAGACTACGAAATAAACCGTGTTCAAAAACTACAAAACCAAGCAGCACGGCTGGTCACAAATACCAAAAGGAGGGAGCACATAACACCGGTTCTCAAACAACTGCACTGGCTCTCTGTCCGGGCTAGAATTCAATTTAAAATTTTGACTTTCGCTTTCAGAGCCGTGCGGGGCGAGGGCCCTGCCTATCTCCAGCTGCTGCTCTTTTCTGCTGAAAGATCTACAAGGGCTGGAGATGCACCCAGACTCGCCCAACCCAGAGCCAAGAAGAGGACAGCTGGAGATAGGGCTTACAGTGTCTGCGCCCCGCGGCTCTGGAACGAATTACCTAGCGATCTGAGGGCCTGCAATTCTTTTGATACTTTTAAGAAATCTTTGAAAACCTTTCTTTTTAAACAGAATCATTAGTGTTCCTATTCTTATCGTCAGTGGTTTAGTTCTATGTCTTGATTCTCATTGTCTTATCTCCTATGTTCTATTCTTTCTTATTTTGTCGTTTTTATTTCTTTCATAATATATATTTTATTGTAAAGCGTCGTTGGCGATTTATTTCAAAGGGGCGCTATAAAAATTCACTATTTATTATTATTATTATTATTATCATTATCATTATCATTATCATTATCATTATCATTATCATTATCATTATCATTATCATTATCATTATCATTATCATTATCATTATCATTATCATTATCATTATCATTATCATTATCATTATCATTATCATTATCATTATCATTATCATTATCATTATCATTATCATTATCATTATCATTATCATTATCATTATCATTATCATTATCATTATCATTATCATTATCATTATCATTATCATTATCATTATCATTATCATTATCATTATCATTATCATTATCATTATCATTATCATTATCATTATCATTATCATTATCATTATCATTATCATTATCATTATCATTATCATTATCATTATCATTATCATTAT
>NMRB01000367.1:24997-36038 GCA_002633025.1 Notospermus geniculatus | reverse complement strand
AGTGACAGTAAAATGTGTCCGGGCGATAAAGTGTCCTTGTCGCCACATGTATTGGTCTTCTTATGTAATGACATCAATAACGAGGAATAAACTAGTAACTGGAGCCGAAACCAATCTTTTTCTCAACGCATTATAGAGCATTCCACACTGTAAAAAATCGTCCTGTACCGTGGGAGCAAATCCACCGGTACAGGAACAGTTACTGTGGGTACAGCAAACTCACTGCGAGGAAGACGGACCTACTGTCAAAAATATTCCTTGGCAATGGGTTCCACTTGGACCCATTGCGTTTATCAGCATGAGTACTATCAACAAAGAAATGAAAGACAATGGGTACTTTGTACCCAGATGTCCTTGTCCACCCACGTGTTCATATATGCATCTGGGTACAAAGTACCATGGTCTTTCCTGATACTACTCATGCTGATAAACGCCATGGGTCCGGGGGACCCAAAATATACTCCACGGTAAAACCAAGTAGAACCCATTGCCATGGAATATTTTTGACAGCAGGTCCGTCTTCCTCGCAGTGAGTTTGCTGTACCCATGTACATGTAATACTTCCCTGTACCCATAGGTTTGCACCCACGGTACAGGACGATTTTTTACAGTGGAGTGATTCTTATTTTATAATACCTGTGTATGGCTTGGAATAAAATCATGATTTTCAAAAAAAAAATTCGCAATGCAGCTTTGATCCACTCAACACTCGAGATATATATGTATGGAAATACGAACCATCAGAACAATGTATTTTGTATCAACGTTCAGAACAAACATGTATACCGATACTTGATATTTTGTTCTATGGTATTTGAGCTCTACATGAAGGTCGGTGTCAATGCTCACATTGGTGAACACCGGCTAATGTTGGCATCACAGCTACCACTGCTACAGTACAACACGTCGTAAATTTAAGACATGTGGCTTTGTACATGCTTCAAATCAACGAGAAAAGTGAGTGGACTACATGTACATGTACTGGTACATACATTCTTTCTTTGCAAAACAGTGGTGAATAAGGAACTGACAATCCTTCGAACGACGAACTAACCCGTGCACTGAACGGCAAAATCTCCAAGACTGAAATGATTAGGAACAGCCACCAAGACATCACTTTGATTATGGAAACAGTGACGAACGAATCGACATCGTCCGCTGAGGCTCCACGTGTCAACGCTTCTTGGTTACCATCGTTCGAAGCCTTCGACATCGCCGTCTTCGTTGTGACCGTCCCGTGTGTACATATTCTTATCGTCTTGGGTCTCACGGGCAATCTCATGAGCTTCATTGTAATGAGGCAAAAGAAGTATGAGAAAAGTACCACATGTTTCTATATGCGCTGCATGGCATGTTCCGACTCGGTGTATATTTACAGTAGAATGATCCTGAAACAGTTCTTGGTACTCGCCCCGCATCTTTTTAAAGACATGCACACTAAATATCATTTCTGCATTTATTTCTACGCCAGCTCTGATGTCGGTCAGATACTGTCTCCTATGATACTCGTGTTCATGGCCTTTGATCGTTTCGTTGCATTAACATGGCCACTAAAGGCGTCGTCTATTTGCACAATGCGGAAATCAAAGATAAGTATTGCTGTTCTACTGTTGTTTACCATTGCATTCAGTCTCCTGCCGTACGCTGGATATGCCTATGATGAAAAGTACAGCTTCTGGTATTGTCCCTATAAATTTGAACGTCAAATATTTGATGAAATGTTCTTGATCACACTTGGAGTGCTCTCTTCATTCTTTCCAATGGTATCCCTTACACTTTTCAATTTGGGAATTCTACTCGCCATCTACAGAAGTAAGCGGGACTCGAAATTACAGAAATCATCCAGATCGATGGATTCAGCTAGTATAACTCGGGCGACAGTAACTGTTACATGTGCCTTCATAGTTTTACAATCACCCAATAAAATCAATAATTCACTTCCGATCACAGTTTGGGGCGAAATCACCCCTGAGGTAAAGCAGTTGCTGCGATTGAAGAACAGCCTTTTGGTGCTCATAGAACACACGAATTACTGCATTAATGCGTATTTGTACATGTTTGCCTCCAAGCGAATCAGACGCGAGATGATTGCCATCATATGTTCGTGCCCTTTGATACCAACGTTCATTCGTGTCATGGGGTAAGGACAAGATATGAAGTCTCCTCAAACATGACTGGACTTGTAAAATGGTTCAGTTCCATTTCGTCTTTTCGTACATTTAAAGCGAACCGGTCGTGCCAGTCAGTGTTTCTGTATGGACGATCAAATGCCGCCATCTTGAATCTATTACATTTTTCACATCGGGAATTCATTGCCTACTAAGAGCATATTTCCACAATTGCTTTGCCTTTGCTTCCTACGAATAGCATTTAGAACATGGTCAACTGCAAATCCAGGCTCATCAAATTTGTAATTTTGGAATTGTGAATTTCGTGAGGCACGAAATCATTCTTAGTGTCTTTCTTGACTACCGCGACTAATTCCCTTTAATAGAGAGGTTGCGCAGTTTTCCGACTCCCGACTCCGACTTCAACTACGAAAATGAATTGCAGTCCGCTATGGACATCCTTGATAAAAACTATGTGATAGAAGTTTTTAATTCGTCAAACATCATAAATTGAAGGCAGAAAAAGTGCGGATAAATAATGAATATTGAAGTCGTAATCCTAGTCGTTACGACTTTGAGACACGACTATGACGACTACGATATTTGCGATTTATGCGCACTTCCGATTACTGGTCAAAATTATTCTGCCACAAAGTTATGGCATTTTACGTGCAAACGTCTATCACATCGTTTTTATCAAGGATGTCTACAGCGGACTGCAATTCGTTCTCGTAGTTGAAGTCGGAGTCGGAGTCGGAATAGTGCGCAACCTCGCTAATAACCAAAATGACAGTTCATTTCTAGTTTGGACAGATAGTATATAGCCCTACGTACATGTATGTACATGAGTGTACATGTACATGTACATGTACATTCTGCATCCAAAATTTTTCTTACGATCCCGTTGTGAATCATTATTAACACTAGTATGTACATGTACATACATCTATATTTATAAATTTCACTACGGATGCAAATAAAAACGAACGGTTCAAACACAGTTTAAGGAAACTTCGTCCTCGTTCCTCTAATAAGGAGCTACATGTGACAGCTTTGCATGGAACTGTTGCGTTTAAATGTACCGGTAGTCATTTTTACAGCTCTAATGATGATCGAGTTGTTTTAATAGTCCGATCATTTACTCGCACCTCTGCAGCTGGAATCAGTGGCAGCAAAACGAATCCTGTACGTTCATTGATCGAGATAGTGTTGAATCTTAGGAACAAAATGTAACCTCGTTCCCAGGACTTCATTTCTGCTGTCAGGCCTTCTGACAACGCAGGCGGAGGACTCTGGAAACAAGGTTTGAAAACGCATCTTTCTGCTTGTCGACGTATAATGTGCTAGGGTAATGTGTTGTCAGTAAATTTGAACAAGTTGTAACTTGCAATTAACCATTTTGCATCAAGGCTACTGCTTACTGCCAAGAAATGAGATTGTGAGTGGTATTTTTCCATTTGAAGAGTCTGCATTTCTCCTATGGACGTTCAAACTTGCGAACCGAGAGATAGTGGAAAAAGCGGCGGCCATTGCCGGTCGACATTTCATAAAATGTCGCACCTTTGGTCACGTCAGAGCGGTCGACATGCCAAAATTCCTTATGGTCACGTGTGCGGTGTGAGCCAATCGCATTCACGGAAACTTACTTGAGGTACGGGATGAGAGGATCTCATTCCTCTACTAAGGAGCCTCATGACGGAACTGGATGCCTGTAGGCCCTAAATGTAGTCATTTTTACAGATCTTATCACGGATGTTTATAGGTATACGGATAGAATTCTGTACAAGCAGGACAATTTCGATCCCTATACCACTTATAGGATCCGTGAGAAAAAGTCGCTGGCCTCAACCTCCCACCTATTATAAACTGTTCTGTTACTTTTGATATGACATAATACACAAATCACTGAAAGTGTGGAGTTCCATGCTCGTCAGTATCGTAACCTGCCTACATGTACACGTACGATTGTTAACAAATCAGTACCTAACTACAATCGACTCGACTGGAATCAGCTTCACAAACAATAACTCACCGGTGAGCTCTTACAATGGTGCAGCGTCCGTCGTCCGTTAGCAGGGCACGTTTTGTAACCGCTGGGGCTATTGATCTGAAACTTGGTACATATATACCCCTAGGTCAGATGACCTATGACACCAAGTTTCGGTCCGATTCGATTCTTGGCTTGGCCTCCAGGTGGCCAAAACCAAAAACACAAAAAGTGCAATAACTCCCAAACTAATGACTTGATCATCTCCAAATTTTTATCATAGGTGTATCATATTAGGATACATAACATATATAACGGGTTTTTGATTTGACCTACTTTTCAAGGTCACAGATGTCAAAGTTCGACAAAAGTAACGAACGTGCCACAGTTCTTCATTATTTCACCGAGCGTCTTCATATCTTGCATAAACGTGTATTAGAGGGGTACGTTCAAAATTACCGAGTTTCGGCCCGATCGGACATCCAATATGGCCGCCAGGCGGCGTAACCCGAAAATCATCAAATGTGCTATAACTCAGGAACGACCTGACCCAGAGCACTCAAATGTGCTATGTGGCTCCCTCTAGATGACTTTTATGTGCATGTGAAGGTTTGGCCCGATTGAACATCCAATATGGCCGCCAGGTGGCATAAACTGAAAACCATTGAAATCCTACATGTACAACTTGGCTTAGTACCCAGATTGCTCATATAACTGATATACCTCTCTCTGTCATTACACTATTATGTCCAAACGGGTGAGCACATCGGGTCCATGGACCATTTCATTGAAAGACCTAACAGCACAGTATTTTGTTTAGTCTTCGTTTTTTTACTCTGACCATGGCAACGTTACTGTGACAACGATGTTAATGAGACGACGATTATCAGTTGTCTGAAGTTTGCTTACTCCATCTGGCCCCCAATAGAAGGATCCTTCCGTTGAAATGCGGGATCTAGTTGGAATAAACAGACTTCGGCCTTCGGCTTCTTAGTTACATACCTCATCTAGCAGTTGCTGGTGAGCTTTCGCAGGCATCGGATGCGCTAATTTTTGTCGTCTCTGGAAAACGGCAACCGTGTCAGTTGATTCCGGTGTAACGTTTTTGAGCGTTCCCCATCTGCGAGTGTTCCCCTGCTATTGTCTGACGGAATAAGCCGCGACTCGACAATGGAGGACACAGAGAGAAACGTGTCGATCTATCTGCCAGTGTTTCCAGAACAATAGGGGGAACACTGACACACGGAAACACTGAAAAACTTTACACCTGCCTTCGGGATAACGTGTGTAGGCATTCAGTGAACAATAGACTTGCGTACACGCGAGGTTGCGAAGGCTTCGTGAATGTGGCTCCAGGAATGCCGGACATGACTGTTCCAATCTACGTATTTGAATGATCTTACATTTAATTGTAGTTATCAATTAGGCATGGAAACTGTTGCTACACATAAAAGAATGAGTTGAAGAATGGTACCTTACCTGATGAAGGGCTAGTAATGGTAGGGCCTATCAAGTGATGAAAAGGATGGCGGTTATTTTTACTGATTGTGCCGCTGGCATCTTGTGATTCAATATAAACCAATCAGAAGGTGCCCTCCAAAATAACCTCGAAAATTTCTCCAAAAACTCATACAAAAAAAACTCGTACGGTAGCCGGTGAAATAATTCAAATTTCTTTATTCGGGACACGTTTTGACCCCAAATGATTTGATTATGCATCAATAGTCAATAGATTACGTGAGAGGAATAGGGCGGAGAATCGGTGACAAAATTGAACATTGCTTTGATGGTGATGATTTTAGTGGTGAGTGAAGGCTAGCTGATCAAAATCATGCCCAGTAGGAATTCAAATATGGTGTTTTTCATATTGTTCTGGCCAAAGGTACTTAGTTGAACTCAGGAAAGTGACCAGATCACATTTACCAAAGGATAGTGGTATTGCACAACACTAGATTATCCGTAGGGATGGGGTAATCAGTAGCTCTTTCACGATATCAGCTAAAGCCAGTCAGCCATGACACTGGCTGCCCAGGGTTGTGCAACATTCTTAATTGTGACCACACCATTACAGTTTAGTGACAAGAGGTCAGCCAAGTACCTTTGGCCAGGGCCGGGTTGCACCAAATGCTGTCTTAAAGTTAAGGACAAAAATGGGTTGCACCATCGATGTCTTAGGACATCGTCCTAACTTTCCTGCCTATACAGTCACGACATGTCTTAGGGGTTGTCCCAAATTCCATATCTTACGATATGAACTTAAGTTTGGTGCAACTGGGCCCAGATATATCTGAAAAATACTAAAGCAGTGGCCTAAATGAGGTGCCAGAACCAAGGTCCGTATTCTAGAAGCCTCCTTAACTCTAAGGGCCACTTTAAGCTTTTGTATTCTGCCCTGCAAACAATAGATTAAAGGCAAACCTTAGAGTTAAGGAAGCTTCTAGAATACGGCCCCAAGTCTTCTTTCTCTCAACATATACAGGATTCCGGAGCTTCTCATTACAATTTCTAATACCTGTATGGCTCCGAACAACATCATGATTTTGAAGGAAAAAAACTTCTAAATGCACATTTGATCTACTCAACACTTGAGATATGGAAATATAAACCATCAGAACAATGTTCCCTATGTATCAACATTCAAAAACAGATATGCCTACAGTACTTGATATTTCGTCATGTGATATAGGACCTCTAGATCGGTGTCAATGCTCATATTGGGGAACACCGGCTACTGTTGGCGTCACAGCTACCAGTTCAACACGTCGGCATAAATTTAAGACAGATGACTATGTACATGATTCAAAGCGTGGAGAAAGGTGAGTGGACTATATGTACACTACACACATTCTTTCTTCTCTTTGACTCAATCTGAGCGAAAGGAGTGTTGAATAAGGAAGTGACAATCCTTAGAACGACGAACTAACACTGAACGGCAAAATCTCCGTGACCGAAATGATTAGGAACAGCTACCAATACATCACTTTGATTATGGAACTATCTAACGTGACGAACGAATCGACATCGTCCGCTGAGGCTCCACGTGTGAACGCTTCTTGGTTACCATCGTTCGAAGCCTTCGACATCGCCGTCTTCGTTGTGACCGTCCCGTGCGTACATATTCTTATCGTCTTGGGTCTCACGGGCAATCTCATGAGCTTCATTGTAATGAGGCAAAAGAAGTATGAGAAAAGTACCACATGTTTCTATATGCGCTGCATGGCATGTTCCGACTCGGTGTATATTTACAGTAGAATGATCCTAAAACAGTTCTTGGTACTCGCCCCTCATCTTTTTGAAGACATGCACACTAAATATCATTTCTGCCTTCATTTTCTCGTCAGCTCTGATGTCGGTCAGATACTGTCTCCTATGATACTCGTGTTCATGGCCTTTGATCGTTTTGTTGCATTAACATGGCCACTAAAGGCCTCGTCTGTTTGCACAATGCGGAGATCAAAGATAAGTATCGCAGTTCTACTTGTATTTACCATTGCATTCAGTCTCCTGCCGTACGCTGGATATGCCTATGATGAAAAGTACAGCTTCTGGTATTGTCCCTATAAATTTGAACGTCAAATATTTGATGAAATGTTCTTGATCACACTTGGAGTGCTCTCTGCATTCTTTCCAATGGTATCCCTTACACTTTTGAATTTTGGAATTCTGCTCGCCATCTACAGAAGTAAGCGAGACTCGAAATTACAGAAATCATCCAGATCGAGGGATTCATCTAGTATAACTCGGGCGACAATAACTGTTACATGTGCCTTTATAGTTTTACAATCACCCAATAAAATCAATAATACACTTCCGATCACAGTTTGGGGCGAGATCACCCCTGATGTAAAGCAGTGGCTGCGATTGAAGAACAGCCTTATGGTGCTCGTTGAAAACACAAATTACTGCCTTAATGCGTATTTGTATATGTCTGCTTCCAAGCGGATCAGACGCGAGATGATCGCCATCATATGTTCGTGCCCTTTGATACAAAAGTTCATTCGTGTCATGGGCTAAGGACAATTTATAATGGAAGTCGTCTGAAACATGAATGGTTCAGTTCCATTTCGTCTTTTCGTACATTTAATAACCAAAATTGCAGTTCATTTCTAGTTTAGACAGATGGTATATACATGTAGATTCTACATCCAAAGGTTTTCGTACGATTCTGATTTCTGAATTGTTCATACTAGTATACTCGTATATACGAGTATACTAGTATGAACAATTCAGAAATCGGAATCGTACGAAATATACGATATACGATAAGGAGCCTCATACAGCTTTGCATGGAACTGGATTGCGTATAAATGTAGTCATTTTAAGCGGGGTTCATTGGCACACGGATCCGGTCCGTTTCCAATCCGTTTGACCCTAGTTTTCCGGATACGACAACGCAAAAGTCAATTTGATCGATTTTTTTCGGACCTGAATCGGACAAAATCCGTGTGCCAATGAACCCCGCATTACACGGATGTTTATACGTACGGATAGAATTCTGTACAACCAAGACAATTTCGATCCGTATACCTCAACCTCCCTGTTATAACCTCCCTGACCTCAACCTCCCTCTGTTATTCTGATTTGATATGACTAGGGCCTACACAAATCACTGAAAGTGTGGGGTTCAGTATCGTAACATGCCTACATGTACACGTACGGTTAACAAAACAGTACCTAACTACAATTGACTCGACTGGAATCAGCTTCACAAACAATATAATATATTGAAAGTCCTAACAGCACAGTATTTTGTTTAAAGTCTTCGTTTTCTTACTTTGGCCATGACGACGTTACTGTGACAACGATGTTACTGAGACAACGATTATCAGTTGTCTGAAGTTTGCTTACTCCATCTGGCCCCCCAATAGAAGGAACCTTCCGTTGTTATGCGGGATCTAGTTGGAATAAACAGACTTCAGCCTTTGGCTTCTTAGTTACATAGCTCCTACATCTAGCAGTTGCTGGCGAGCTTTCGCAGGCATCGGATGCGCTAATTTTGTTGTAAGTCGTCTCTGGAAAACGGGAACCGTGTCAGTTGATTCCGGCCTTCGGGATAACGTGTGTTGAAGAATGTAGGAGAAACTTTTGGATTGGAACAGCAAAGCTCATACCATGGTTCCACTCTAAAGTTCTCATACATGATTCAGCCGAGTTTCGTCTTCGAGGGGTCGATAAGGAACGATCTTAAGGACGAGAGATCTTGGTTTGATCGGGATTTTATTGGACTGGACATGAGCTTGTTGAGGCCGACTGGGACAGGAACTACTCGTACTGGCACAGGCATCTTGCTCTGTTATTGTTGTCACTTTGTTGTTCTGAAAGTGCAGCAGAAATTATCATTATTTTTCATCATAATGAGGCTAATACTTGGATATTCTCAATAAATTGCAAAGGTTATGGATACAAACGACAAATGGCCTCCAGTCATCCACAAGTCAGTCTGTTTCTACCAAAAACTTTTTTCTAATAGTAACATCAACACTTATTATCGTTATCATCAAAGGAGTGAGAGAAAGGACTTGTCCTTCGGCTAGAAAAGTCGTTGTTTTTGCCTCTACAGGTTTCTCCAAACACCTTACCCTTTGGTACACTTTCTGAGTGAGCATCCTTGAATATTCAGTGGTAGGCCTACATGAACCATCCATGCATGTCATCCATGCAATTTTGCGTGTACGCAAATCAATTGTTTTACCGCGCATGCCCTATTGTTCACTGACTGCCTTACAATAGCTTTGCGTGCACGCAGTTGCGAAGGCTTTTTTTACGTACTGTAGGTTTATTCAAAATATCATATACAGCTTCTAAAGGAGAAGAAGCCAAAGGCTTATAGGCTTCAACAGAATATAACACATTTTACAATACAGTGGGCAAACGTTATAACTTGAAAAGAAATGGAAAGTGCGGCGGTATCAGGTGCAAAAGTCTAGAAACGTTTCGTGCGTTCGATGAACTTATGTGCAGCCTTAGTAATCGAAGTGTTTTCTGCAACAGACAAAGTTGGGTGGCCATTTAACAGTAATTCTGTAGAAGTGCTAAAAGTTGCGAAGGCTTCGTGAATAGGGAGGTTTCGCAAGCACCCGGTTAGGCCATACGACGACGTTTATCTATTGTTTGGGCATACCCACACAATAGATAAACGTCGTCGTAGGGCCTAACCCGGCGCTTGCGAAACCTCCCTAATATGGCCTGGCGCGACATCAGGCTTGCATAAAGCGGCACTCTATGGGCCATATTCATAAAGGGTGTTTAGCCTAATCAGTGTACAAATTCTGCATTACACAGGTAAAGGCCTAGAAAACTATTGTCTGATGTCTGTGTGGTGCTTCACCAGAGGCGTTTAAACTCAGGACAATCACACGCGTACAACTTCCCCACGTCTAAGTGCAAGAGGACAAAGGAAAAGTTAAACGATTAGGCAGGCGTGTCTAGAATTTGTCCAACAGTTTCTTTTGCCCTCCCACACTGAGACGCAGGAAAGTTAGACGCGTGTGATTATCTTGTGGGTAAATGCCAGAGATCAGGCAGCATACAGAAGGCAGAAGAATAGTTTTCTAGGCCTTTAACCTGTGTAGGCCTAATGCAGAAGTTGTACGCTGATTAGGCTAAACACCCTTTGGCCCGTATGCACCACTGTGGCTTAAGGTGGCGGTGGAGACAAGCCCGGCGTATTTTCCCGCTGAATATGGAAATGATTTGAATGAATTTATTCATGCCCTCAACCGCAGTCGGTCACAATCATAGCCTGTTTCAATATTTGGCAAGTATAGTTCTTAGGCATGTTAGGCCCTGGATGGTATTGCGCAATACCTCTTTCGACGCCTTTCCATTAGGCCACGCCGTTCCCTGACAATAGCTCTGTCGTCGATGATTTTTGAACAGGCTTTGTCCGAACGTGACCAACTCCACACGCGTTCTTCATTACCATAACAAAGGGCTCGCGGGGAAA
>NMRB01000367.1:0-17623 GCA_002633025.1 Notospermus geniculatus | reverse complement strand
ATTACTACCATGGTAGTATTTAATTCTTACCTAGGTAATAATTATTTACTACCATGGTAGTAATTAATTCTTACCTAGGTAATAATTCGAATTCTTACCTAGGTAGTATTTAATTCTTACCTAGGTAATAATTATTTACTACCATGGTAGTATTTAATTATTACCTAGGTAAGAATTCGAATTATTACCTAGGTAAGAATTAAATATTACCATGGTAGTAAATAATTATTACCTAGGTAACAATTCGTACTTCCGTTTCCGAAGTACGAATTATTACCTAGGTAACAATTAAATACTACCATGGTAATAAATAATTATTACCTAGGTAAGAATTAAATACTACCAAGGTAGTAAATAATTATTACCTAGGTAAGAATTACATATTACCATGGTAGAAAATATTTACTAGCATGGTAGTAAATAATTACAGCATGGTGGATTTATGGCAGGGACGGCTTGCGATACGTAGGGACCTACATTAAAGACATAACTACATTTTGGTTGTTCGTTTGTACCACATACTTGTACGAGTGGACCTCCACATTTGCACAAAAGTGGGCCATTGTTTTATCATATATTGCGTAAGTGGTGTATGCTGACTTTGTACGTCGTGCATATTCAGGATCTCTGCACTTCATAGAATATGATGTGCAGTGTATTGAACGCGCGCCGGTCACCATCCACCTCGTGATCGCGCTGTGCGTTGCTTAACTTCTAGCGCCGAGGCCAACGCGCTAACCACTAGGCCATAAAGGAAATCCTCTGTGGCCGGCGGGTTAAGCCGTGCCATATAGTAGCTACAAGGGGTTCGATACATGCAGTGCAAACGTAATTAAAACTATTTCCATGCCTGCTTTTGGAGACACCATTTCTTGACATAAATTTACAAATTTGGCACTTTGGTATACCCTTAACATCAGGTAAAAGGTACTATATACTGTTTAACACAATGTACTTTCGATATTCACAAGTATTTGTATTTGTATTTATTTTCATGAGAATATTTACAAGAGAAGTAGGAAAGGGCCGAGGCCGAAGCATTAGTGGCCCTTATGAACAAACTTAAAGCTGACCTATCCACACAAAAATTCACAAGTCACTGAAAGTATGGCTTTCTATTCTCAATATAATCGTAACCTGTCTACGATTTGTAAAAAAACGTATCTAACCAATAATTGACTTCATAAGAAACCTGGAATCGGTTTTTCAAATATATATTATTCACGGAAAGTCCTTCTTACAGCAAATATTTTGTTTAGATTGCTTCTTTTCCTACTTCGACTAATAAAGGATGATGTTACTGCGACAACGATATTACAGAGATAACGATTATAAGTTGTCTGAAGTCTGCTTTCTCCTTCTGACTCTCCATGGAAGGATCCCTCCGTTGTCTGCGGGGTCTAGTTGGAAGAAACAGACTTCAGTGTCAGTAAAAAGGAAAACCTTCGGTTTCTTAGTTATGAAGCTCTTACAAGTAGCAGTTGCTGGGGAGGTTTCGCAGGCATCGGTTGCCCTAATTTTGTTGCAAATCGTCTCTGGAAACGAGGAACGGTGTTAGTTGATTCCGGCCTTCCGGATAACTTGTGCAGAAGAATGTGGGAGAAACTTTTGGATTGGAACTGCAAACCTCATACCATGATTCCACTCTTAAGTTCTCACACATGATTCAGCCGTGTTTTCAGCGCCCTAAATGAACTGCCGAAACCAAGCCTTCTTTTTCTCAACACATAGAGGAATCTGGCGACCTCTTATTTTGTAACACCTACATGTAGAATACTAGTATAATGATTTTCAGAAAAAAATTCGCAATGAGCCTTTAATCCACTCAAAACTTGAAATATAAACCATCAGAATAATGCACTTTCAACTGCTCAAAGCAGATACCGGTACTTGATATATTGTTTTGCGGTATTTGACCTCTACATGTAGGTCGGTGTCAATGCTCATGTGATCACCGGTTAATGTTGTAACCTGCAACTGCTACAGTACGACACGTCATAAATTTCAGACAGGTGACTGTGTACATGCTTCAAAGCAACGAGAAAAGTGAGTGGACTATGTGTACATACATTCTTTCTTTCTCTTTGACTCGGTCTGTGCGAAAGCAGTGGTGAATAAGGAACTTACAAGCCTTCGAACGACGAACTAACACTGAACGGCAAAATCTCCGTGACCGAAATGATTAGGAACAGCCACCAAGACATCACTTTGATTATGGAAACAGTGACGAACGAATCGACATCGTCCACTGAGGCCCCACGTGTGAACGTTTCTTGGTTACCATCGTTCGAAGCCTTCGACATCGCCGTCTTCGTTGTGACAGTCCCGTGTGTACATATTCTTATCGTTTTGGGTCTCACGGGCAATCTCATGAGCTTCATTGTAATGAGGCAAAAGAAGTATGAGAAAAGTACCACATGTTTCTATATGCGCTGCATGGCATGTTCCGACTCGGTGTATATTTACAGTAGAATGATCCTACGACAGTTCTTGGTACTCGCCCCGCATCTTTTTCAAGACATGCATACTAAATATCATTTCTGCCTTTATTTCTTCACTAGCTCTGATGTCGGTCAGATACTGTCTCCTTTGATACTCGTGTTCATGGCGTTTGATCGTTTTGTTGCATTAACATGGCCACTAAAGGCGTCGTCTATTTGCACTATGCGGAGATCAAAGATAAGTATTGCGATTCTACTTGTATTTACCATTGCATTCAGTCTCCTGCCGACCGCGGGATATGCCTATGAGGAAAAGTACAGCTTCTGGTTGTGTCCCTATAAATTTGAACATCAAAAACTTCATGAAATATACATGATGACCCTTGGATTGCTCTCTGCATTCTTTCCAATGGTATCCCTTGCACTTTTCAATTTGGGAATTCTACTCGCCATCTACAGAAGTAAATGGGACTCGAATTTACAGAAATCATCCAGTTCTAGGGATTCATCTAGTATAACTCGGGCGACAGTAACTGTTACATGTGCGTTTATAGTTTTTCAATCGCCCCATAAAGTCAATATTACAATTCCGATCGCAGTTTGGGGCGAGCGCACCCCTGAGGTAAACCAGTGGCTGCGATTGATCAACAGTCTTGCGTTGCTCACAGAAAACATGAATTACTGCCTTAATGCGTATTTGTATATTTTAGCCTGCAAGCGAATCAGACGTGAGATGATTGCCATCATATGTTCGTGCCCTTTGGTACAAAAGTCATTCGTGAGATGATTTTACACTTAGATGATTTTAGTGTTACGCCACCTGCTGGCCATATTGGATGTCAGATCGCACACCGAAACATGTAGTGCATACAAAACCAGCCATGGGCGCAGCCATCTTTGATGCAATGCATTATGTCCATAAATTAGCCAGGAATCTGTATAAGAATGCGAAGAAATTGTCAAATATGTCCTAAAATCTCTCGTAGTGTTGGTGGTAGTGTTACGGACATCCAGGCGTGCCACAAACGGCGTTGTCTTCGAAGGGATAAAACAAGCATTTTCTGTCAGGCCCAAAAACGTTTCTTGACAAAGAATCTTTCACACCAACCGACATCATACATTCTTAGTGGCCTGGTCCCAATAGGGAGGTTTTTATTTCAATCAGGCATTACTTCTGGTATCCGCGCGACAGCAACTTCAACTTTGTTGTGAGCATTGCTATACTTAATAACTATGCAATGATACCATAGCCAAATGTACATGTATCCATTGCCCACCAAAAAAGCTGTCGGTTTTCATGTGAACTCGCGATGACAAAATTACGCAAGCCAAGCCCACATCAATCATTATTCATAGGCTCAATCTGGCGTATTGTGTACGAGTGACGCAAGGCCTTTGCGCCTTTCCAGTTATCCAACTTTCGTCCACTGACAACGCCTTACCTCACTGCTAATAATCATGTGAGCCAACCAGCGGATTGGGGTGGAGCCTGATCAACCGTAATGAGTTTGGACATGAGAAATTGATTCTACCTTTGATTGCCGGCCCTTCGCCGACCAACTAATGGGCATGCGCAAGATCTACTAGGCATGCGCAAGATCTACTGGGCATGTGCAACTTATTCCATAGGCCTATAATGCTACATGTTTCGGTGTGGATCGGGCCGAAACTTTACATGCACATAAAGGTCATCTGCAGGGGGCCACATAGCACATTGGAGCACTTTGGGTCAAGGCATTTCTGAGTTACCGCACTTTGATGATTTTCGGGTTACGCCACCTGGCGGCCATATTGGATGTCCGATCGGGCCGAAACTTCACATGTACATAAAGGTCATCTGCAGGGGGCCACACAGCACATTGGAGCACTTTGGGTTAAGGCGTTCCTGAGTTACAGCGCTTTGATGATTTTTGGGTTACGCCATCTGGTGGCCACGTTTGAAGTCAAATAAGACCGAAATTTGACGTCCATGTAAAGGTCATCTAGAGGGAGGAGCATATCAAATTTGACCACTCTGCGTCAAGCCGTTCCCGAGTAATTAGCACTTACTTCATTTTCAGGTTACGGCACCTGGCGGCCATACTTGATGTCCAATCGGGCCGAAACTTGGTATTTTTTAAGGTACCACTCCAATGCATGTTTGTACAAGATATGAAGTCGCTCGGTGAAATAGTGACAAACTGTGGTAGGTTCGTGGTAGGAACTTTGACATCTGTGACCTTGAAAAGTAGGTCAAATCAAAAACCCGTTACATATGTTGTGTATTCTTATTAGCTACACCACCTATGATAAAAATTTGGAGATGATCTATTCATTAGTTCAGGAGTTATTGCAGTTTTTGTGTTTTTGGTTTCTGCCACCTGGTGGCCAATCTGAGAGTCGAATCGGACCGAAACTTGTTGTCGTGGGTCATCTGACCTAGGGGTATATATGTACCAAGTTTCAGATCAATAGCTCCAGCGGTTACGAAACGTGCCCTGCTAACGGACAACAACGGACGACGGACGCTGCACCACCGTATTTAAGAGCTCACCCCGGTGAGCTAAAAACGCCAAGATGGCCACATGGATAGAGGTAGGCCTACAAAGTTACACAAGGTTGATAAGGTATCATAAGGCATCGACATTGACAGGAATTTTGCAACGTTAAGCTGGGCGTTTGATGATGACATCGACTTTGGCTTTGACAGGAATTTTGTATTTGTATCGATATAAATTAGGGTTCGTTTTGAAATAATGACATAAATCACTGCCCATGTTTTCTAGGTCGCCATTGTTTCTCAGGGTACCACGTTCCTCCGGATTTTGTGAAACACTTCGACACAGAACGACGCCACCCACTTTCTCCCCAGTCTTGTGGACAAACTGCATCGACGTCAGCTGAAACGAGACAGAGAGCATCAGAACCAGGTCTTCGCATCTTGTCAAACAAGGCCATCGACTGCGTCTTTAGCCTTGTCGGCCCAATCATGTCATCTCTTGCGGTAACTCATAAATTATAAATGAATCTGACCCCTACTTGACCCCGCATCCGAGCCAATCAAAACTCGTGAAACAAATCGCCGTTCGGCACGTTCTCTTCTCTTCCCGCACGCATTTGTAACACGGATTTTGATTGGCACGTCGATTTGCCTTCGCACACCGATGATTGGCTGAAGCTCTCAGCTCGTCGTATTGTAGACTGGTTCCCGTCTTTGCCGCTCCACTCCCACTGCGCTATACTACGCTCCACGACAATTTCCGCAACATGGATTGCAAATCTCAATTGGCGGGGGTGCAAACTGACGAAAGACAAACACCAAGCGTCCAGATTCAGTCAATACGTTTGTTTCCAGGACCTGATCTTGAAACAATGACAGGACACTGGCCGTAGCAGAAAAGACATTGTAAATACGTGTAATGTGTTTTGAGAAATAGTTTAACATTTCATAACCAATCAAAGAATTATGTAGGACGAAGTTAGAAAATAAAGATGTTCTTAGTGTTCGTATGAGTTTGAAAATAAAGTTATGTTATGTGATTTGTGTTATGTGTTTAATCGCTCAAATCCAGCTTATGAAATGTGAACCTTTTTAAAGCACATACTGACAGTGTTTTTCAGCCTATAGGCGGTGACAGACTGACGCGTATAAAAGCAGCCCGTCCGAAAGCGTTCAACCAATCAGGCAGGCGGTAGCACGGACGGAAATACCTACCGAAGAATCTGATTGGCGGAACGCCTGCAGTACGCGCCAGTGTGTCACCGGCTTTAGCCGAATCTCCCGCCTCTGTTAATGGGAGAGGCTGTGGTGCCAAAACCATTGGACCGAATAAGGACACTGGGCAGTAATCCGTCTCCGCCCATAATTGGACATCAACGCATTGGTCAGGTGGTGTTCCAGTCCTGATTTTGCGTAAGGGATTAGTTCTGTTACGTAATAAATTTTCTTGGCTTTTTTATCAGGCCCATCGTAATGGCCGATACACACGATCAAATTTTTCATCCAATTTCTGAGTATGCTCAATAAAGGCCTACATGACGGGTTTATACATTGAAGCCCCAATAGGCACAAAATCTAAATTTCCCAAAAAATGGCAGAAAAATTGGATCGTGTGTATCGGCCATTAGGCCTACTTCCGTTTTTTCTCTGAATGCAAAATAGACCTCGGAGTCAAACGCGCCAATCATCCATATTAGTAGGCCGAAAACAGTTTTCAAAATGTTTCGTCGCAGAAATGATTTGAAAATGTTGATGGCTGAGACAGGCCTTTAGACATTTCGAAACTACAGTGGAAGCCTACACAAGCCTGTCCCAAGCAGGAGAATCATCATCGATCAGGGCCGTATTTAACTTTTTGGTCCGGGGGGGGGCAGAAGCCTCTCAGGAAGAAGGCAGAAGACCACTTTTTGCCGTTTTTTGCCCAAAGTCCGCACGAAAATCACGTTTTTTGGGTTGGCACAGGGGGGCAACTGCCCCCTTCGCCCCCTTTAAATACGGCCCTGTCGATGCAACGATTGTTTCACCATAATTACATCAGGGACACGGGCGGGCGCTACGCTACAAGCGAGATGTCTGAAGTTAAGCGATAAAGAAAATGTTATCTTTGGTCGCTGACGGGGGGTTCCAACACCCAGAACCCTCCCCCCCCCCCGTATCCGCCCCTGCTAATTTTGTTTCAGTGTGCAGAAGAATGTGGGACCTTTTGGATTGGAACAGCAAAGCTCATACCATGATTCCATTCTAAAGTTCTCGTACATTATTCAGCCGAGTTTTCAGCGCCCTAAATGAACTGCCAAAACCAAGTCTTTTTCTCAACACATTTTAGTGGATTCCGGTGACTTCTTACATGTAATTTGTAATACCTGCACTGTACGATGGCTCAGTCTGACGAAAAGCATACATGTAATTTTCAAAACAAACTTCGCAATGCATCTTTGATCCACTCAACACCTGAGATATATGTATCAGAAGAAATGTACTTTGTATCAACATTCAGAACAAATACTGCTACTTGATATTTTGCTCTGTGGTATTTGAACTATAGTTCGGTGTCAGTGCTCACATCACCGGCTATTGGCATCACAGCTACCACTGCTACAGTACCACACGTCATAAATTTAAGAAAGGGGACTGTGTACATGGTTCAAAGCGACGAAGAAGGTGAGTGGACCACATGTATACATACATTCTTTCTTTCTCTTTGAATCTGTCTTTGCGAAAGAGTGGTGAATAAGGAACTGACAATCCTTCGAACGAGGAACTAACACTGAACGGCAAAATCTCCGTGACTGAAATGATTAGGAACAGCCAGCAAGACATCACTTTGATTATGGAAATATCTAACGTGACGAACGAATCGACATCGTCCACTGAGGCCCCACGTGTGAACGCTTCTTGGTTACCATCGTTCGAAGCCTTCGACATCGCCGTCTTCGTTGTGACCCTCCCGTGTGTCCATATTCTTATCGTCTTGGGTCTCACGGGCAATCTCATGAGCTTCATTGTAATGAGGCAAAAGAAGTATGAGAAAAGTACCACATGTTTCTATATGCGCTGCATGGCATGTTCCGACTCGATGTATATTTACGGTAGAATGATCCTACGACAGTTCTTGGTACTTGCCCCGCATCTTTTTGAAGACATGCACACTAAATATCATTTCTGCCTTTATTTCCTCGCCAACTCTGATGTCGGTCAGATATTGTCTCCTATGATACTCGTGTTCATGGCCTTTGATCGTTTTGTTGCATTAACATGGCCACTAAAGGCATCGTCTATTTGTACTATGAGGAGATCAAAGATAAGTATTGCGATTCTACTTGTATTTACCATTGTATTCAGTCTCCTGCCGTACGCGGGATATGCCTATGATGAAAAGTACAGCTTCTGGCTATGTCCCTATAAATTCGTCGATCAAAAACTTGATGAAATATTCTTGATGACACTTGCGGTGTTCTCTGCATTTTTTCCAATGGTATCCCTTACACTTTTCAATTTGGGAATTCTACTCGCCATCTACAAAAGTAAGCGGGACAGGAATTTACAGAAATCAGCCAGTTCGAGGGATTCATCTAGTATTACTCGGGCGACAGTAACTGTTACATGTGCCTTTATAGTTTTTCAATCACCCCATAAAATCAATAATACAATTCCCATCGCAGTTTGGGGCGAGCGCACCCCTGAAGTAAATCAGTGGCTGCGGTTGATGAACAGCCTTGTGTTGCTCACAGAAAACATGAATTACTGCCTTAACGCGTATTTGTACATGTTATCCTGCAAGCGAATCAGACGCGAGATGATTGCCATCATATGTTCGTGCCCTTTGATACAAAAGTTCGTTCGTGTCATGGGCTAAGGACAAGATATGAAGTCTTCTCAAACATGACTGGACTTAAAATAGTTCGTTTCCATTTCGTCTTCTCAAACATGACTGGACTTAAAATAGTTCATTTCCATTTCGTCTTTTCGTACATTTAATAACCAAAATGACAACTCATTTCTAGTTTGGACAGGTAGTAGGCCTATATACATGTAGATTCTGCATCCAAATACATGTATTTTCATACGATTCCGTATTGAATGTTCAAACTATTACAAATTTGACTACGGAATGTAGAAATTAAAACGAAAGGTTCAAAAACAGATCAAGGAAACTTCTTGCCCATTCCACTGATATTATCAGGAGCTTCATATGACAGCTTTGCTTGGAACTGTTGCCTATAAATGTAGTCGTTTTTTACAGTTCTAATGACGTTAGCGTTGTTATAGTCCGATCATATTTGCATCTCCCTCTGCACCTCTGCAGCTGGAATCAGCGGCAGCAAAACGAATCCTGTTGAATCGAGATCGTGTTGAATCTTTTGAACAAAATCTAACCTCGTTACCAGGACTGCATCTCTGCTATCAGGCCTTCTGACAACGGAGGCGGAGGACTCTGGAAACAAGGTTTGAAAAGGCATCTTTCTGCTTGTCGACATTATATGCATTATCAGGCTCCATGTAATCAGCAGCGCGCCATCTAACAGGTCGATTATATGACAGTGGTCAGTCTGTGGTCACACTACCATAACGGAATCATAGTTGTCCTCTTGCAAAGATTCTACAACGCAGTCACCACAGAAAGAAAAACAATAGGAGCAGCCAGCCGCGCGAATTGCCAAAAGATGGCAGCAAAGTTAGCGGACCAATACACAGGAAAATCCACGTGATTGCTGCTCGATCAAGAACGAATGGGTCCGCTACATTCATTGAATTGGGCCGTAGTGACACCTATTGGTCAACTCACTGACAGCTCCTATTGGATAGTTACTTCTATAGGAATTCGTCTTGAAGGAGTTTTCCCTCTGCTCATTGTCACATATTTCCTTCATCCAGCGAAAGGCACATACTTGTGATGGTTCAGATCTAGTGCATCTCAGTTTGATATCCATGATCACTAATCTGGAGTCTGCATTATATTCCTTTTTTCAATATTTGGAAGATTAACATCAGGTAAACGATATTGCAATAGAGAGGTTGAGATCAGGGGATCTCATTCCTCTCTAATAAGGAGCCTCATGACGGCAGGATTGCATGTGTAGTCATTTTTACAGATCTTATCACGGATGTTTATACGTATACGGATAGAATTCTGTACAACCAAGACAATTTCGATCCGTATACCACGTATAGGATCCGTGAGAAAAGTCGCTGGCCTCAACCTCGTTATTATAAACTGTTCTGATACTTTTGATATGACATATACACAAATCACTGAAAGTGTAGAGTTCCATGCTCGTCAGTATCGTAACCTGCCTACATGTACACGTACGATTGTTAACAAAACAGTACATGTACCTAACTACAATCGACTCGACAAGAACACTGGAATCAGCTTCGCACACAACGTACTGAAACTCCTCGTAACAGCACAATATTTTGTTTAGAATCTTCGTTTTCTTACTTTGACCCTGACGATGTTACTGTAACAACGATGTTACTGAGACAATGATTATCAGTTGTCTGAAGTTTGCTTACTCCATCTGGCCCCCGATGGAAGGATCCTTCCGTTGTTATGCGGGATCTAGTTGGAAGAAACAGACTTCAGCCCTTGGCTTCTAAGTTACATAGCCCCTACATCTAGCAGTTGCTGGCGAGCTTTCGCAGGCATCGGTTGCGCTAATTTTGTTGCAAGTCGTCTCTGGAAAACGGGAAACCGTGTTAGTTGATTCCGGCCTTCTGGACAACGTGTGTAGAATGTAGGAGAAACTTTCTGATTGGAACAGCAAAGCTCAGTTCCACTCTAAGTTCTCATACATGATTCAGCCGAGTTTCGTCTTCCAGGGGTCGTGACGTGAATGAACAAAAACTGGAGATTCCAGCTTTGAAAAAGACCACCAAGACACGGTGGTGGTCAAGAGAAATACAAACGACCATAAGGCACTTTCAAAGCACCTCCAGAACCTGATAGACTATCAGCATATTTGGTGGCGCCACTGTATTCTCCATGAGTCGGTCAATGGGGTAACATCGAGAGATGGCGTCCAATGATGTCAGCAGGTCGAAGGCGTTATGTTCTTTCGGAAGCAGAGAGGAAAGTTAATCACCATTCTATAGTATTCACTTCTTGTTTAAATTTATGGTATTATCCAAGCGCCAGTTGAAAACATTTATGTATTCAAAAACAATACAACACTCATTTGACGTACATCAACGTCATCAGATATCATTACATACACTTTGAAGATGATTCTTATTTTATTTCTTTGGCCATATAGTTTCGTTATTTGAATATATTTTCACAGAAACGCAATGTACTTGATCTGAGCAACAATACATACATGACTCGCGTGATGTGTGTGAATTTGTAAAAAGAATATTAAAATGATTAAAAGTTAATTATGGCCAAAGAAATAAAAGAAAATCAACAAAATAATTTTTCCGATTCACTATGCTCCAGCTTCCCCCACACATAAAAGAATGAGTTGAAGTGATGAAAAGGAAGGCGGTTATTTTTACTGACATCTTGTGATTCAATATAACCAATTAGAAGGCGTCCTCAAAAATAACCTCAAAAATTCCTCAAAATATCGTACAAAAAACTCGAAATCGGTGAAATAATTCAAATTTCTTTATTTGGGACACGTTTTGACCCCAAATGATTTCAATATGCATCAATAGTCAATAGATTAAGTGAGAGGAAAAGGGCGAAGAATCGGTGACAAAATTGATCATTGCTTTGATGGTGATGATTTTATGGTGAGAATTCATGAAGGCCAGCTGATTAAAATCGTGCCCAGTAGGAATTTAAATAGCAGTGGCCTAAATGAGGTGCCAAAACCAAGTCTTCTTTTTCTCAGCATATTATACAGGGTGGGCCAGAGAAAGTGTCCCTCGAACAATAGCATTTCTATTGTTTCCCTACTGTTCGAGGGGCACTTTCTATGGCCCACCCTGTAGAGGATTCCAGAGTCTTCTCAATTTGTAATACCTGTATGGCTCCGAACAACATCATGATTTTGAAAAAACTTCTAAATGTACCTTTGATCTACTCAACACTAGAGATATGGAAATATAAACCATCAGAACAAGTGCACTTCGTACCAACATTAAAAAACAGACACTTGATATTTCGTTCTGTGATATTAGACCTCTAGATCGGTGTCAATGCTCATATTGGTGAACACGGCTACTGTTGGCGTCACACTACCAGTACCACACGGCATAAATTTAAGACAGATGACTGTTGTACATGGTTCAAATCGACGAGAAAAGTGAGTGGACTACCTCATTCTTTCTTTCTCTTCGACTCGGTCTGTGCGAAAGCATTGGTGAATATTAAGGAGAAAATTGTCGTCCTTCGAACGGCGGACTAAACTGAACGGCAAAATCTCCGTGACTGAAATGATTAGGAACAGCCACCAAGACATCACTTTGATTATGGAAATATCTAACGTGACGAACGAATCGACATCGTCCGCTGAGGCGCCACGTGTGAACGCTTCTTGGTTACCATCGTTCGAAGCCTTCGACATCGCCGTCTTCGTTGTGACCGTCCCGTGTGTACATATTCTTATCGTCTTGGGACTCACGGGCAATCTCTTGAGCTTCATTGTAATGAGGCAAAAGAAGTATGAGAAAAGTACCACATGTTTCTATATGCGCTGCATGGCATGTTCCGACTCAATGTACATTTACGGTAGAATGATCCTACGACAGTTCTTGGTACTTGCCCCGCATCTTTTTGAAGACATGCATACTAAATATCATTTCTGCCTTTATTTCCTCGCCAACTCTGATGTCGGTCAGATACTGTCTCCTATGATACTCGTGTTCATGTCTTTTGATCGTTTTGTTGCATTAACATGGCCACTAAAGGCGTCGTCTATTTGCACTATGCGGAGATCAAAAATAAGTATTGCAATTCTACTTGTATTTACCATTGTACTCTCTAAAAAAGAACGAGTGAAAACCCGATCTTTTAGAGCTAATTCCCGATCGATGAAAGAGCGAAGTTAGGGACTGCTCTTTTAGGAGCGAATGTCGCTCTTTCCAAAGAGCGGACTGTTTTCGCTCGTTAAAAGATCCAAATATGAGCGACTCATCCAGGTCAACATCAGCTCTTACACGAGCGAACAGGTCGCTCTTTGAATTCGCTCGTTAAAAGATAGAAATACGAGCGGATCAACTGGCTCTCACAAGAGCGACTTTTCTCGTTCAAATGAGCGAATTTGGAGCCATTAACTCCTTTCAGCTGGAAGAACAAAGAGGCCATTCACATCAAACGTGCCAAACCAGCATTAAACACCCAGTTATCCAGCCAGGGAATGTCTTATTTCCTAAGCATTTTCTAATACTGGTGAGGGATTAACTTCACTTATTGTTAGTATTTATACCAACTTGTACCCATAGTATTTATGTGTATACTGAACTATTGGACTCATTCATATGTTAGACCTGAGGAGGCTAAGATGTCTTAGCGAAATATATCGTCATGTGTAAATCGTTGATCAAAACGAAATCAAGATGTTTCGAAGTATTATATTAGTCGCTGCGTATTTATGGTTATTTTCCGTTGCCTTCAAGAAGCCCTCGGACCTCAGCGAGGCAACAGGCCAATGTAAATTTGGGACCACAGTGTCATTAATTGTATATTTTTCAAATTAATCCTGCCCCCCCCCGGCGTTATAATTAATATAAACATGTAGGGCCTAGGCCTACTGCACCCAAATATACATTTTCCGTTGCCTTCAAGAAGCCCTTGGACCTCAGCGAGGCAACAGGCCAATGTAAATTTGGGGGCACAGTGTCATTAATTGTGTATTTTTCAAAGTAATCCTGCCCCCTCCCCCGCCGTTATAATTAATATAGACCTGCCTAGGCCTACTGCACCCAAATATACATTTTCCGTTGCCTTCAGGAAGCCCTCGGACCTCAGCGAGGCAACAGGCCAATGTAAATTTGAGAGCACAGTGTCATTAATTGTGTATTTTTCAAATTAATCCCCCCCCCCCGCCGTTATAATTAATATAGGCCTAGACCTAAATGTGTAGGCCTACTGCACCCAAATGTACATTTTCCGTTGCCTTCAGGAAGCCCTTGGACCTCAGCGAGGCAACAGGCCAATGTAAATTTGGGAGCACAGTGTCATTAACTGTGACTTTCCAAATTAGGCCTAATCCTGCCCCTCCCCGGGCGTTATAATATAAACATGTAGGGCCTAGGCCTACTGCACCCAAATATACATTTTCCGTTGCCTTCAGGAAGCCCTTGGACCTCAGCGAGGCAACAGGCCAATGTAAATTTGAGAGCACAGTGTCATTAATTGTGTATTTTTCAAATTAATCCTGCCCCCCCCCCTCCCGGCGTTATAAGTAATATCAACATGTAGGCCTACTGCACCCAAATATACATTTTCCGTTGCCTTCAGGAAGCCCTCGGACCTCAGCGAGGCAACAGGCCAATGTAAGTTTGGGATCAGTACGGTTTTCAACTGGGCGGGGTGGGGGGGATCAAATACTGTTAGGCCGCCCTAGGCCTAGGCATATCTGTGAACACCGGCGGCGGAGGAGCCGCATCTAATGTAGGATTTTACATAGTTACCTTTCAAAATATCAACACTATATTCTGGCTGAAAAATCGAAATGTCGTCCATCGTGTCCATTCTCTCCCGTGAACGAATTGCAAATGATCTTCATCCACGCCAAAAAATCGAAAAATGGCGCCTAAAACCGAAAACCGCGCGAGCTTTCGCTCCTTGGTTGGGATGCAACAGCTCGAATTATTAGCTCGTTCTTTGGAGCGAATTTAAAATGAAAGAGCTACTTTATCGAGTATTTCACTCGAATTCCAATCTTTTAGAGCCAACACTGATTCGATCTTTAGAATGAGCGAAAAATTCACTCGTTCGTTTTTAGAGAGTACACCACACTTGTTATTTTTTACAATGAAAGCTGTTAAAATACCTGCTTAAATATTGCCATATGTCAAAGAAGTCACGCAGATCTTCCCGCTGTTTTTTGGTCACTAATTTCCGTAACATAAGGTAATCTAAGAGCAGCTTAATGTTTTTGGTTATAAGATTTTGCTGGATGTAAACCAGAATTTTGGCGTGCTTAGCTCGGTCGCAGCCAATCATATTTTCCTGAAGAATTAGAAGAGATAATATGTGGTATGAGAGGAAAGAATGGCCAGAGAAGCAATCAACCAAAGTGCGCGGCTGTCAAAGATCAACAAGTTGCCCAAGCTGAAAATATTCGCCTCTCAAATGTGAAAGTGTTTACCAAGTATACAAGTACCGATTTGAAACAACGGGTGGACATAAAAAATTAGGCAGTTTTCGCAAAGCCCTCGAAACGCCAACGCAAACGCCAAACCCATTGTTCGTTGCCACGAAAGGAGCACGAACAAAAGGATATGGCGCCACCGACGCATTATTTTGTTGTCTAAGGGCAAGCCACCAGTGTTACAATAAAAAAAAAACATTTCTCACGAGATACAATTACATTTTATATTTGTAATTACATACCAGCTCAAGTTTTTTATCCTTTTCTCTTTTCTGGAGACTTTCTTCCTCACTTCTGGCTTTATTGAGGTCATCAAACAACTGAGTTCTTTTAGAGGAAGCCTCCAAGATTTGCTTATCTGCCTTCTTCATCTCCTCCAGCAGGGCATTCTGTTCCTGTTGATTTTGTGCCGATGTTTGTCTGCTCTGTTGCCTCAAGTCTTCAATTCGATTATTCAATGTTGTAAGGGCGGTCATCTCAGACTTATTCTCTTCATAGGCCTTTTGCACAGCTTCTCGTCTCTTCGAAGCTTTATCACGAAGCGATCGGATCTCCTCCAGTTCATTCTCTCTTTCGTCAAATCTTTTCTTTCGCTCTGCAACGAACGTTCAATTGACTTCATGCGATGGGTGCATTGAACATTTGGAAATCAAGGTCCATATTCAAGAAACTACTTAAGTCTAAAGTGTGACACTTATCCTTTGTTCATCACAAAAGATAA
The DNA here is from genome assembly GCA_002633025.1 of Notospermus geniculatus. NCBI lineage: Eukaryota > Metazoa > Nemertea > Pilidiophora > Heteronemertea > Lineidae > Notospermus > Notospermus geniculatus. The sequence continues at coordinate 1,717 of NMRB01000367.1, read as the reverse complement.
GTATCAAACTTTGACTTAAGTATGTTTATGAATATGGACTTAGGGGTCATAATTCATAAGCATACTTAAGTCAAAGTGTGATACTGGTACGTATCTTTTGTGTTGAACAAAGGATATATGTCACACTTAGGGTTAAGTAGTTTTATGAATATGGTCCCTGGGGCGACATGCATAAACATACCTAAGTCAAAGTATGATATTTATGTTTGGTGTTGAACAAAGGATAAGTGTCACACTTTAGACTTAAGTAGTTTTATGAATATGGGCCCTGGGGCCATAAGCACAAAACATCGTAGTGTAAAATTTCCCTTATCTTTTGTTTGGAACAATAGTTTAAGGGAAATCTTACACTTAAGATGTTTTATGCATACGGCCCCTGGACCTTATTCACAAAGCATACTTAGAGTTGCGCATTCGTACCGTCGTGGGTAAACCATTGTTCAATGGTTGACGCACAACAGCTCCTGGAATGTTACGAATTCTTAAACGGCTAAGAGCTTTGTGAATGAGGTCCCGGGAAACAATCACGGATTTGTTGTAAATGACCATACGTTCTTTAGATGACATGCCAGTGTGACAGGAATCTAGGACCGATTTCATTTATCGTTCAACGAAGGATTAGGATATTTGGTTAAATAGAAACCACGACCATTCGAATATACCCCACAATAGCAGAATATTGTACATGTAGATGTACATGTGAATACTATGCATTCCTTTCACACCTAAATGAAAAAATACATCGAAAATACATCGTCATTTGCAATAGTACGTACCCGTCGTACATCATTATTTGCAATACTTACCCCGTCGTAGTTCATCTCTCTTTATTTCAGGGTCCTGCGCAGTGAAAAAAGGTATCGAATAAGCAGGAGCACGTTGCAATACTAGGCCTACAGTGTGGCCAAAAAAGGTGCAAGCTTATTTCACCAACCAGAGCCCAAAACTGCTGACAGCAATGGATGGAGAATCTTTCGAGAAAAAAAAATATACCAAGATATTCCAATTTGGAAGCGGAGCTTTTTTTATAGGGCAAAATCGAAGCCCCCAATCATGCTGAATTTGTGGTTATTTAGGAACCTCTGACTTTGTTTCACAAAAACGGGGCTGGAGCTAGAAACTAACTGGACCGCATCGAGTTATCTTGGGTTTTTTCTCCTATCCATTCACACCCTCCTTTTGGACCGAGAGTCGCAGAAGTATGGTTGTGCGGTTTGTGCGGATGTGTACATGTAGTTAGGGACTACACAAAATGATTCCAACAGCTGTAAGTCAGTTGACCAATAGGTGTCACTGCGGCCCCCCGACTCAATGGACCCATTAATGCTAGTGTGAGCACCAATCAGACAATTTTCTTTTATACTTGTCTGCTAGAACTTTGCTGCCATCTTTTGGCAATAAACGCGGCTGACTGCTCATACATGTCATATCACATAAAAACATATTGTGATCATCACTTAAAGGTGCTGTAGTTCGAATTGTAAACATAACGGTTTGTTTATTTACATGGTTCATTATAATTGTTATTTTTCCTCGGACAGGTGGCAGCACCGTGTATACCAAAACATTAATGTTATCTATTTTTATATCTATCTTGAAGCAAAGGACCCGGAACGCCGCGCAGCGGCCAGATATCGAAGCTGCTGACGTCACAGGCGGTCCGACTCTGAATTTCTCCTCACTAGGCAAGTGTGTGTGCGTAGCCGATACGCACGGC
>NMRB01000366.1:398664-411494 GCA_002633025.1 Notospermus geniculatus | reverse complement strand
ATCTGTAAAATTACAGACTCAAAGAAATGTTGACAGAGACTTGACTGGGGGCTGATCAAATTATATTTTAATACGTTCTCAGAAAGCATCATTCTGGACAGTCCAATTGAGTCCAACTAACACAGGAACACGTAAATCACACCATTTTATGTAAATTTACAGAAGTTTCTGAAACTCTGCTGGAGGCAATTTCTGTAAAAATATTACCAAAATTTCTAACAGTGTGGACAGTCCTCAGTTAATCAGTGCTCCTTTTATCTTCACTTGCAGAGCTGGAACAGCAGCAGACATTGAAGATGAACTGTGGTGGCGTTCAAAATAATTACTTTAGCTATGACAAAGGTAATGTCCCACACAGCCAGCAACACACCCAGGCGAGGTGTGGACGATATCGCAAGCGATCTGATCGCCACCCATCTTCTTATTAGCCACCGTAGACTAGGCGATATCGGTTTTGGCATTGTTTTGATATTTGGCGATCATCGCTGGCGATAATATTCCGCCATTGCTGTCCAGCGCACACCTGGCGTCGACCAACAGCCGATTTTGCGAGCACAGTTTTTTTGCCTATAATGGACAACTAAGATCATTGATAGATTCCAACAATCTTGTCGATCGGTGTGCACACTCCCGCGAGAGACTAGGGTATACGGTATACATCGATCGTGTACATGAGTGTGTGTAGGGCCCACATGTATGTATGAACTACATGTAGGTGATCAACGGAGCGTGCCACTTTATGCAAGACTTGTTCCCCTATGACTGATACTCAGAATCTCAATGTTACCCCCAGGCCTACACCAGCGAACCGTCATTGCCGTTAGGCTTGTTTTCATTTTTGTTTTTAAAAAATCTAATTACTTATACTGAATATTTGGTTCTTCTTTAGGATGCGAAGATAAGCAGCTCAGCTGCCGTTACTGGGCCTCTTCCGGAGAGTGCGACAAAAATCCCGGTTACATGAAGAACCAATGCCTGAGCAGCTGCAGGATTTGCACAACTAGCTACAGAATGGGAAAAGGTAATTCATTCATTCGCAGTTTAGAGGCTGCATAATAATCCTTGTCGCAGGTAGGTGGATGACAAACTTCGCATGCCTCCGTTCAAACAATACTATGTATTACGAAATGTAAGAGAAAACCAGACCCCCGCACGTACGATGTCGTGGAGTGACCGCCTTTCCTATCGCATAAAGCGACTTGTAGGCCTACTACTGGAAATCTAAGCGGTGATTTCGTTTGAAGCAGAAGCTACTGCAGCTGAACAAATAATGACGGAAATAAACAAACTTAATGTCAACCATTCAGGCTACTCTTTCTCTTTCACCACCTCCTAACTTCTAAAACTTAGTACATGTACTTGTATATCAGAATGCAATCTGGCCATTTTGTATTTCAGCGAATTCTGGGTTGCAGTCCCGCTTCACTCCCTCACAACGTGTTCAGACATCGCATCCGACTGCAAAGAGGAATCATGTACCGAGGCTCCGGGCATCTTCGCCAAAGTGTGTCGTGATACGTGTGTCAACTGCAGGGCGTATCTAGGCAAGTCAATTTTTCTACAGCTTGCAGCATACCATGCAGATGTACACGATCCGATCGCCGATGTTCTTCTCGCCAGTGAGGCAAGTTAGAACGGCTGACAAGGCGATATCGACTTTGTTTGATATTGGGAGATCATCGCTGGCGGAGACGATTCCACAATTGCTGTCCAGCGCCCACATGGCATCGCCCTCACCTCGTCCTTGGTTGCCACAGGTAGAGGATGCACCGCACCGGGGGAAAAAACAAGGGGAGATGAAAATATGATTATTGTATTTTCCCGTTTTCGTATTTTACAGGGCTACCGCCTCCATGCATAGACAAAAATGCTAATTGCCCTTGGTGGGCCAAGAGTGGGCATTGCCAGAGTAACCCAGGTTACATGCTGCCCAACTGTAGGAAGAGTTGCACAAAATGTGCGTAAGTACGTATCAACCGCTTCCACGAACACAACTTTGAACTGTAATACGTTATCTGCTCTTAATTAATAAAGTAGTGGGCATTGATGATTTGGGTGTTTATAGAAGTTTTTCTGCTTGAACCTCGCAAACGTGAGGACAGCCATTATCATACCGCAGGGTGTCATAGCATCATTCACACAAACGCATATAAAAGCAATATAAAAATGCTCCGTCAAAAAACTGAACCTGTTTTGTACATCTGACAAGTCCACATCACATAAAAACACAGTACCGTAATAACGATAGCATCGATAACAAGTCCGACCGTCTGACAGGTCTGGCTGCTGGGCTGTCAGAGTGGCGCAATGGAAACATCTGCGCCTGTCACCGCTGAGGTCGCGGGTTCGACTCCCGGTCGGATCCGTGTCTCATGTGATAGAGAGGGCGACTCTCTTTGACAGCGCAGATTTTCTCCGGGCACTCCGGTTTCCTCCTGCATTACATTAAAATCACCCAATATTGTCTATAGAACCAATAATGCCGAATTTGGCGCTCAGTTCTCAATTCAATACCTTTGACAAGTCCGATTTCTGCAGTGCTCACGGGCTCTGGCTTCACTTAGGCCTACATAGCAGGAAAAATAACCCTGACGCGGTTTTGTGGAGAACGGTTTCGCGATGCCAAAGAAAATTCGCGGAAACGAAAAATCAGGAAAATAAAGAGCAGCTAGTGCCGAACATATTGGTATTCACTGACAGTTCCCCCGACATATGAACTAGTTTAGAGGGATATAGCCGGTAAAGGACTATACAAATGTATAACGTTTTTCAGTGTGGCACGTGTGCCTGTGTGACATGACGGAATAAGGCGCGACTTGATAGTGCGCGACACTCAGAGAAACAGTGCGTCTGTTTCCCAGTATGCACCAAACAATAGCAGTCACACAGAAAAATGGTCACATTGAAAAACATTACACTGGGAAAAGAAGTTTTTGTCAGCATATTTGACTTCCGGTTTTGGAAAAGTGACTGGCCAGCATCTTGGAATGTTGCGATCTGGGAGAATTTAGTTTCCTGGGACCTTATTCACGAAGCTCCCGTAACTTACGGAAGTGCGCAAACTATTGTCCTTTAGCGGACAACCTATTGTTCACTACCAGCTTGACAAAGGATTCGCGTACCTTTAAAGTTACGGCAGCTTTGTGAATAAGGTCCCTGCTTACTCGTTCCACATGCGAGGTCAGATCAACCACGCTCAGCAACAACCTAAATAATTATTTGAACATGTCGTGACCACACGTTTACATGTTTTCCTGAAAACTATCTAAATCTCGCATGATCAGGCCTACCTCATCGCTCATTCAATCACCCCCCCCCCGGACCCCTCGCCCATCACTACGACACACTACATGTACCTACAAAACGACCCGGTCGTCATGTCATTGATAATAGTAGAATTATCTCTTTGATCAGACATTCCAGTGATGACCGATCGAGATCCACTAGTTGCTATTGTCTAAATTTAATTTCCGTACTTTGTCTATTTATTAACAGGTTGCCCAGAGTGTCTATTTAGTCAGCCATAGTCCTATTTACCGGGCTTTCATTCAAGTTTTCGTGAGGGTGTATTTAGCTGGCATTATAATTCTAGGCCTAGGCCTACTTGAAACTAAATGAGATACACGTATAGTTGAATAGAATTTTTTCCATCGTCCAGTGCCACCTGAACAAATAAATCTGAAGCAAATAAATTTAAGTGGATAATGGAGATAATATGACAGTAAAGAGAAACTTTAGTCAACCACATGACGCGGAAGCAGGTACAATGATAGGTGACAAGTGTTTCGCGTATGCTATTTTCTTTTTAGCAGCAGTTTTTCACGGAGGAGGGGGTAAGTCAACATCACATATCGCTTTTAGGCAGGTTTACATAGAGGTACATGTGTGCGGTATACGGACACGCCGGCGAACAACGGTCTAACAAAGGGTTCATGAGGATAAAACCTGTGTTCACCCGCGTGTCCGTATACTGTATAATAGGGAGTTTTCGCAAAGCCCCCGAAACGCCAACGCGAACGCCAAACCCATTGTTCGGTGCGACGAAGAGACTCATGAGCACCGAACAAAAGGATAGACGTTCGCGTTGGCGTTTCGGGGGCTTTGCGAAAACTCTATACTATCTCAATGTAAACCAGGTGTAACGTTTTTGAGCGTTCCCCATCTGCGAGTGTTCCCCTTCTTTTGTCTGACGGAATAAGCCGCGACTCGACGATGGAGGACACAGAGAGAAACGTGTCGATTTATCTGCCAGTGTTTCCGGAACAATAGGGGGAACACTGACACACGGAAATACTGAAAAACTTTACACCTGCCTTATCAATGCGTGAATTTGATGTCACATTCACGTATAGGCCTACGAATTATTTTTTTGGCCGGATTTAGCAGTTCACTTTTTTGTCCTTATTTGGCAAGCACGCTTGCCATCTAACTCTGAAAATAGGCGTTGTTTGGCAAGCATGCATATTGCTAGGATATCGCGTGCTTTACGTGTGCTATATGTACAGCACGATAGAAAAGCAACATACGGTACTTTTAATTATTCAGCAGTTTTTACTCGTTCTTAAATGACAAATATCCTGAAAATAGCCTTGCAAAATTGTCTAACAAGGACTATCTACCGGCCGCTAATTTTTTTCCTGAACCGATCGGTAATTTTGTTCGGTGGATTTAGAGTATTTTCAGTGAAAAGAAACGGCAAAAAAATTCGACACCGGAAAGAAACGTTGAAAAAAATTGCCCAGGCAGGGAGCCGAACCCAGGACCTGCGGTTTAACAGGCAAACGCTAGCCGAATGAGCTATCGAGACAGCTGAGAGCCTTGAGACTTTCATTGGCCAATGATGACCGGCGGTCTATTGTTTGCTTGCCATCTGAGACCAATTTCCGTATTCGGCGAGCATTTTGCTTGCCAAATAACCACTTCCTTATTTTTTCTGCTAGTGACTGTGGTGTCACATAAGGTAATTGAGCGGAAATTTGTCTGATGGCATATGCATCAGATCATACATGTACTAGTATGGCATATCACATTTTATTATTATTATTATTATAAATTATTTTAAAGTGCTAAATAATGTTGTACATTTACAAAGCACTGTACAAGAAGTAGAGAAGGCATTAAAAATTGACAAGTAATAATATAAGAAATAGTAGTAGGAATGGTAATAATAATGATTAAAACATTTTATGATAAAATTGAAGGAGTAAGACATTTGGCTGTGCTCAGTTAAGATACTTCAAAAATAAAAATGTTGGCATATGTCATGATGAATGAGGGCAAACAGTTCCGGTGTATAAAAACGATCTAATGCCCCCGACGGAGGCACTAAAATTCTATGACACTATACCATTGCCCGCTGATACAGATTGCCCGGCCCGGCAATAACGGCCGTTTTTTATTGCCCACCGGGCAATCTCTATCTATAGATAAACGGCGTTGATTGCGGGACAGTCTCCGAAAAACGACGTACCTTGGAGAAAATGTTATCCCGTACTTTTTTGTTTACAATTACCAGTGAAAATTTAGTTCTGTCATGTTAAGTGATACTTATAGTATGTACATGGAGATTTTTATAAATAACTGCTGGTAAATAATTATTTTATGGCGAGCTGAACTGGGAGAACATAATCGGACCGTAGCGTGGCGCCGCCATTTTTTTGATGCGGTTCACTATGACATGACTCTGGGAAATTTTAGAAATATTTTTTCTGGACGATGAGAGCTAAATGACACTGCTTAAAGTGGTGGCATTAAGTCTTTTTTGTGATGATATTTTTACAGAACTCTTATAATTGGTTTGAAAGGCGATTTGACACATTTCAGTTTAAAAATAAACAATTTGTGGCGTCGTGAACGCGCGCCAGACACGTGTTTGTTTACAACCTGCATGACCTGTGTGTTGGGGACAGACTGAGCAGTTCCATACAATTCACCGAATTTTCCCGTCAATCCAACTTAGGATTTGGATAACAACATTTGAATTGCAAATCAGAGTTAATGCGGAAGATGATCATGTACAGTTTTTAGACTGACACCTGAAAATAAGTGATATTTCGTCATTTATAAGCGGTGTGTGGTGCTTTGGCACGCTGCCATCATGTCGACCATTTGTCGACCTACATCATTCATCATGATCATGCATTGGATGTTGTACACCGACTCTCCTCCTCTGTATGCGAAAGCATGCATTGCATGTGCATGATTGTTATTGTTATCCCAGAAGCACGAGTAGCCTAGGCATTCCTGCTTTTTGTGTCTGTCCGTCATAGGGCCAGCCCTTTTTTGTGTGCAATGTGTCATGAATATTAATGCCATCTCATTCTCAGGCATGGGTAGGCCTAGGCCTCAGTCATCCCATATGTGTGGTGTGAGCTGCATGGCATTCGATTCACTTCCTTTCAATTCCAGCTGGCTGTTGTGGATTGATTCACCATCACATCTTCTTCCTCGTGTCCTATGCTACCTACCTAACCCTCCTCCATCATGTCTGTGTAGCACCTCGACCAAGTGTAATCTCAACCTTTGGGTCAACACGAATCTTTTGCTGTTGAATGCAGATTCAGCATTGATCTGTGTTAGCCCACAGGATTGAGTGCCATCATCTGACCTCACGTCACCTAAGCAAGGGAAAAGGGTCTGCTTGTGGTATCTCATCAAAATTCACGAACATGGGGTAAAATTATACATACCGGTACTTACCGGTACCTTGGCAGAAATTTACTGACATGTTGGGATGATGTCAGTATGCCTATTCTAGGCATGCTAGAGGTCTATTGTGTCTCTTAAAATGCAAGATTCCTGAGTCGGAGATTTTTTGCTGCTAGGGACATGATGCAATGGTCCTATTGAATGCGATAATCCTGGGTTCATATTAGACTGTCATTACTGTTTGCCAGATATGTGGGAAAGTTAGTAGGAGAGGATGGATGACTGATTATTCAATGAGTTTTAATTGTAGGCTTGCTTCAGACAATAATGCTTAACAATAATGCTAACAGTTAGTCCTTGTAGTATGAAAGAAGCTACCATACCACCAAGCCAATGTGTGTCGTCACATAAGCCTAATTAAATTTAACAAACATTAGAGTCTAGGCCTTGCTGCAAAATGAAACTGCAAGAGACGCAGCCGAAGGCCACTTTATTCTTCAAAGTGGTAGTTTGTTTCGTCATCGAAATTGTCCTCAATCAACAGGTGGCTGTCAGATCCAATCAGGCCATCATTGATACATAGAAATGCTTCTTTTTCGGTTGAATCTTCATCCTCACAGTTGCTGTCTGTTGTCACATCACCATCCTCGCCCAAATGAATGATAATTTCCCCGTTCTCCTCGATGAATTTGTCACGTCTTTGATCTTCTACTTGATGTTGTTTTTCCAGTTTCTCTTCAAATTCTTGACATTTCTGGTCGATTTTATTCCAAGTGTTCACGGTTACCTTCTTGATTCCTTCCTCTATTAAGTTTCCTACTCCTGCAAAAGTGCTATCCAAATTAAAGCACAAAGGATGACACGCTAAATGATGTAATAAGAAAAGCCACATTTTCCAAATTTTCGACTCCTTAGAGCTCAGTCATTTTCAATAGAGATCCCAAAAGTGTTATGCACCTCACCTGCAAAAGTGGTGTGTCCATCATTCCTGTCGGCAACATGGTTCTTTATGACACCCCAAGCCTTCTCAATGGGATTCAACTGCGGGTGGTACGGGGAGGGGGGGGGGGGGGAGCAAGCAGTGTCAAGCGAGTTGTCTCTCACCTGCATTATCTAGGACAAATGTTGCAAATAGTCCGTATACAAACAGCATGATCTGGCACAGCTTCTCAAACCATTCATAAAAAAGGTCTGCATTCATGCTCTCGTGGTAATCTTTGGAGCCTCTGTTTCCTGGGAAGAGTTTCTTCGCCCCTTCAATCCAACCTATGTTTGGTCCTCCAGCATGGATCAATATCCAGCGACTCCCTTTTCCACTTGGGACCTTGCACTGACTGTCAGACCGAAACCATCCATATTCTCTTACCTGTAACACAACAGTATATGAATTTTAATACTACCAAATATAACAAAAAAGCCCTTCACTTGATCATGGATATTTGGGGGGGGGGGATCAGTTCAAAAACTCAATACTTTTATAGCATTTTATTGTGATTCATTCTGTACTTGTATTGTATGTAGCTACAGCATAAAAAAATCAAATGTTTGGAAAAGGTACTTACATGACCCTCATTGCAATACGTTTCATCAAGGTATATCAATTGAACTTTGTTTCTCCTGGCTTCTTTTATCTTGGTGATGTAGTCACGTTGTAATTGATTCATCTCTGGTGTCATGGTGAAATACTTGATGTTTTTTCCTTTCGGTTTCATGTATTGGTATCCCAACTTCTTCATTATGCGCTTGGTGGCCTGAAATTTTTTTTTCATTACGAATTTTCCTTGGGGACGGATGAGGCCTATCTGGGGATGAATTTTCCTGGAGAAGTTTTAGTTATATTTTTTTCTAAAAAACCTTTTACATTATTTGTATTCTTTGGGGGGGGGGTCTCAGGATTGCTTTCATTCACGACGTCAACTTACTTCACGCGACAAAGTAATCCCATGATAATAGTCCATGTTGCCGCAGATTTTCCTAACAGTGGGCTTCACCTTCTTTTCGTATAATTTCTCCATCGTTGCATGTAGATATGCTACAACCTTCCTGTCAACAACTTTTATTTCGGCACCTCTATTGTCTTCCATTGCCTAGTGGGAAAAATACTTTAGGCTTTTGATTTGAAACCAAATCAAATTATTTTCTAATGTGCAGGGTAAGGCCTAGGCCTATTTGAAATTGTGTCAATCACACTCATCATCATCATCACCATGACTAAATAAGGCCATATAAAAATAATCTTTAGTTTAGCATCAGTCATACATCAGTCATACTTGTAAAAAGTGAGGAGGGCTTTTTATTTTTATTTTTCATACTGAAATGTGATCTTCAAAAGAGATTTGAAGTTTTGCAGCTTCCATACAAACAACTTCCACGCAAACCCTTAGGAACAAACAATTAGAAACCTTTCAGAATGGCCCTATTGAGGATTGTGCTAAAATGGTAAAACTAGGAGGAAAAAATGAAAAAAATGAAGAAAAAAATTTGAGGCGGCAAAAAAATTTGAGGCGGGAGGTGATGCTAAACTAAAGATTTTTTTTGGCCTAATCAGACTGACATGTCACATGATTATGGTCCAACTGTATGTCAAAATAAATGATGAAACTAAATAATTCTTTTGATAGTGGGTCTTCAGGTTCACATTTGATTTTGCCCAGCTATGGCTATAAAATCAAGATAGCCCAGGCCCTAGGCCTACCTCTGGCCATAATCCTGCCTTGACACTGGAAATGACTTTGTGAACGGTGTGCTTCCCAAGACCACTCATGGAAACGGCCGCCTCTAGGGTCTGGCTTCTGGTGCGTCCGTCAGACTGCAGTAGGCCTATTACTATTCTCGTTGTTATATCTAATTCAAGTTGTGATATCACTTTCGTGGAATTCCTCCTTAAATGGCATTTGTGTCTTTGTTTGAAGTCTTTCAAGACATCATCATCAGGCCGGGCCTTGTTGTTGCGTTCAGCAAGTAATTGACAGGTTCTAATGTTGTGGCTTTTCTGCCCACAATATCTACACTTCTGCTTCCCATGACTTTGTCGATCATGGCCAGTCCGTTTGCATTTTGTACAGTAAATAATTTTTTTCCTTCCCATTGTGGCTCTATCAGCTGATATTTGTTTACTAACATCGCTCCCCTCCTAGAAAATAGACGGCGCCGGCCTAGGCCCCGACACGGTCGACGATCGATAAAAAAAACATGGCGGACGGCAATAGTGCTCGCCTTGGCGTTCAGCGTCCGTCGATTTCTTGGCAGTTTTAGTCAATATTTTTATGTTTATTGTCACAATACTTGGTCTCTGGACGGTAAAATACATAGGGGTGGTATTTGTGGGTGAAAATAAAATAATTTCGTGTCATTATCCAGCGGCTTTCGATGTCGAAAATGGCGTTTATGTAAACATGTTGTGCTGTGTTTTGAGTTCATGCAGCGTTGTGTGCTTGTGTGTACGTTCATACATGGCCATTTGCACATATTCGCGATCTCTGAGCAACGATCTCTTTATTGAGTGCTATGATTAATTGCTTCGTTCATTGGTTTATGAGTATGAACTGTTTGAAAATGATACCCGTGTTTTTTTCATGTAAACATGGTCCGCAATCAACGCCATCTATCTATAGTGAGGTTAAGATCTGGTCCGACTCCCATTCCCGTTCCGTCTCCGAGGGGCTAAATTTTGGATTTTTCAAGTCCATGAGTCGGAGATGAATTTACCACCCAGGCGGGTTCTGCTCGTTCTCCTAGAATGAGTAAACACCATTGCTTTGGAATACCCCGTTGCATTTGATGACGTAGTTCCCAAAAAGGAATCCTCTGGAGTGGGAGTCGAGACTCGGAACGTTATCTGAACATCCCTAAAGGCCTGTTTACACCAGCGGCTGGCGGGCGCGATTGCGTTTGCGTCTGCGTCTGCGATCGATTGTGTTCTAGCTTGTGTCAAATGAGTGTTTACACCAGCGATCGCGTCTGCGGGTCGAAAAACGCGTCCGCAGGGAATGGCCTTTTGAGCAAAAAATCGCGCGTTTTTCCTGCCGCCTCGGGGATTTCGCTGGGAATGCACCCTCGGGACCACTCTGAAACAGACCCGAGCCTGACGTTATGACGTCGTTCGGACTCTGATATATTTGGCTGACATGTTGATGACGTCATTGACGCAACAAACCTCATCTCCTGAGTACTTGTCGGTTTGTTTCTTTTTCTTCCTACTTATTTGCTATTTCCTTAATTTTGTCTATACTCTGGAATTGTCCTACGTTCCTCATCATTACTATTACATTTTAATTTCATGTATAAGGGCTATTAATGCCTTCGGCGTCAGCCCTTCTTCTTCTTTGTATCTGTTATGTTCTAAATAAATTCATTTCATTTCACGGAATCTGAACATCCCTAAAGGCCTGTTTACACCAGCGGCTGGCGGGCGCGATTGCGTTTGCGTCTGCGATCGATTGTGTTCTAGCTTGTGTCAAATGAGTGTTTACACCAGCGATCGCGTCTGCGGACGCGTCTGCGGGTCGAAAAACGCGTCCGCAGGGAATGGCCTTTGGAGCAAAAAATCGCGCGTTTTTCCTGCCGCCTCGGGGATTTCGCTGGGAATGCACCCTCGGGACGTCATTCCCGTTCGAGTGGTCTAATGACGTCATTCCGCCACACATGACGTTGCCGACGTCACGGATGACGCGACGGCAATCTCGGTGACGTCATAACGTCAATAGGCCTGAACAGCATTGTTATTTTCGTTAATATCTTAATATTTCAAAAACTATAAGTGATATCAAAATTCGGGCTTCGTAAGGACACTTCCCAGGCCCGTCTGCACTTGCATACCAAGTTTGGCGGCGATCCGTTCATTAGCCTATGAGAAAATCGCGAACAAACAAACACACAAACAAACAAACTTTTGTCAAACTAGGCAATACCCGTTTGGGGGAACTGCTGAATTCATGCGAGACGCACGCATCACCACGTAGTCTAGGCTGTAAGGGCAAAAATTCGTCGGAATTCCGCAAATTGGTATAAAGCTACGAAATTTGGCACAGTGGTAGAGTTTTTGATGCTTATTAATTTCAGGACGGGTGACACGTGAAAAACGCCCCCTGGTGGCCGCCATCTTGATTTTAAATTTTGCCACCAGGGAATTAGCCTGGGATCATATTTTTGACCATAACTTTTGATCTAGTCAACATAGAAGCGTAATTCAAGTGGCTATACCTATGTTTTCGGGTACGTCCAATCGAANAGACTACTAAAAATCAAGTGCGAAATCGCGTCCGCAAACGCAGGTATAAACGGCCGAATCGCAGGCGGAATCGCTGCCGCAAACGCAAACGCGCCCGCCAGCCGCCGGTGTAAACAGGCCTTTACTTGAGTCATTTCATAACGGGTCGCCGCCGCTAAAGCACGCTGGACTATGAATCAATTCCGCGAAGTCGGCGTCCAGATTTGATCGGGCGTCGGACGCCGATGGCCTTGCGTCGAAGTATAAACTAGGCAGGGAAAACCCCGGGGAAAACCCAGGTTGAATACCTCGTACCACACTCCTTCGCAGAGGTCAGTGCTCCACTACGTTACGCTATACGCATTATTAGCGACCGCCATATTGTGGAGCGCAATGCCTTCTGGGAACGAGTTTGACCTCGTACCACTGATTATTACGTTAAAGTGGCGCCGCCTGGCCGAAGAACCGGTACTGATAGTAGCCTAATGGCGAGCTGCCTCTAGAGGCCCTTTAATGCCCCAATCACACTGAGTTTTATAGTTCTCAGTACGTTCTTGAAAATTTTGCCGAACGGGCTCAAACTGTGTGCGAATGGAGTGGACGTAGTGGCAACTTTTTACCGTCTTACGAACTTCATGGACGGGAAGGGTGCTCCACAACATCGAGGCATTATTTGGCCAAGGGTTACACGTTCTAGCCCGTTTTACGATTTTTTAGGACGGGGCAGGACGTTTTGAGAACTACTTCAGTGTGACAGGCCCATTACAAGTAAGAATAAGATTGGGCCTACGGCGAACTCACTGCTTTAGGTCGTCGAAACGTCGTCTTATTTCCGGGGCAAAGATGAGCAACACCAGCACGCCCACATTTCATGAAGTCACGAGAGCAGATGGTCATCAAATCCTAACAAACAGCGCACAGCCAAGGTTGTGCCATCCTCTTGCAACAGGTCCTCTAAAACGCGCTCCCCTAC
>NMRB01000366.1:352191-387584 GCA_002633025.1 Notospermus geniculatus | reverse complement strand
TATATTTGTAAAGCGCATAAAATCCACACAAGCGTGATCAGTTGCGCTGAGTACATGAGCAGATAAAAGAGTTAAAGATCTGGTTAAAGATAATGTATCACGGGTATTTTCGCGGGCCACGAAAATCATTGTTTATTTATATTTTGTTTCTTTATGTCCAGTCTTTCTTTGTCTTATGAGTAATTTGTTAGTGGCATGCCCTTCTAGAAATTCTTTTAGTACCGAGAGTATTCAATTTGGTAGGTTGGCATGTCCCAAAACTCCAAAATATAAACATCCACGACGTTTACAAACATCGAATGTAAATAATAAAGTCATGATACATTATCTTTAAGTACCTTGTGCTGACGGTTGTTCACCTTTAAAAGCTGTTAAGACCAAATGGGCGTTGTTAAAATCCATAATTTCATAACTCCAGTTCATCATACGATACTGAAAATGATTATATAAATGTTCATTTGGCACGCTTGGATTTGTAAAAAATACCAATAAAATGCGCAGTAGCTTCTAAGTAGCTATCAACTGCGATAAACATCATTCTATAGTATCATATTGACACTGGGACATAGTTGCATTCACACAATAATTTAGCTCATTATTAAGAGTGAAGTAACATTGGTGAAATGCCTTGTAAGAGGATACCAAGGAATATGTATGTTCCCTACAGATCATGCACGGTAGATAAGGTTCAAGTAGGGGTGGAAGTTACCACAGACCATTCTCACCTTTAACCAATATATTCAAATAATTCCCCGTCAAAAATAATTTGTTTGAAATAACAATTACTCTACATTTTACAACTTTGGCCCGGGAATACTTTGGTGAAAGAATTTTCAGATATTGAATGGGTGTGGGACACTTTCCTTTAGACCAATCAGGCATGTCCTAAGATTTAGAGAGTCCTCGATAATGTTATAACCATTCAATAAAGTTGGGGAGATCTTCATTTGAAATTTGTTCTTTGGATAGATTGAGCGAGGATTGACACCCTTCAAGAAAAAGCCCCTGGACGCACGCCCAAGGTATGTTTGACTTTCTCACTCCGTACTTTCTTTGGCATTTTTGGTATTCCGTAACTAAGCCATTGGCCATCAATTCCTAGAAAATATCTAAAAAGTAAGGTACCCGGTAGTGTTTTTAAAAATACCAGAATTAATCGTGACAACTGAAAAACCTTTTCCCCCACTGTTCAGCTTTTGTCAGTTTGAACGTAGGTACGAGTCTGACATTAGGGAGTTTAAGAAATCAAACGATAAACGTTAACTTTACGACAACGTTATTTTTCATACTGCGAATTCACCAGGTTATATATTGCATTTTCGGTACAAAAAATAACGTTGTCGTAAAGTTAACGTTTATCGTTTGATTTCTTAAACTCCCTATTACACACAGTGTAACTTCTCTGTTTTCTATTTTAACATTTGTTTCGTCCATTATTCCACGAAAAGCCGCAATTCACACTTATACAGAAAATAATGTAGGCTATTTAGGGGCCTACATACCCTGACGCTGATTCCAATCATTTTATTGCATTGACATCGCGCTTGTCACTTTATATTGAAACCTTTGATTGCTCGACAATTTGCGGTCGTTTTACAGCAGCAGCAGCAACAACAACATAAATGATGAATTTTCAATTGCCAACGTGTAATGACTTTCCTGTTACATCGTGAATTAACGAACTATTCCTTGCTTTAACTTAACGGGGAAGAAAAACCATGGTCCAGTGACACATTTTTCTTCATCATAAAGTGAACAATGGAAATGAAATGGCCCTGCTGTGCGAAGAAAGATTATATGACATAAATATTAATGTTATCTGGTCCTGTTTTATTAAATACTGATTACTGATTTATGCAATTTTTCGGTGTAAGTTAAGACACTGTTTGGTGGATGCATTGTTCTCCTAGAAATTTCAATTAAATAAAATGTAACAATATGACATCTATGTACTCAACAATTCAGTTCCGCATACTGTTACGCGTTTAAGAGGTTATCGTCTCATTCTTTCCAATGTCCCAAATACATTGTACACCACTTTTTCATACTTTTTTAGCGAATAGTTCAGAGAGCTTCTTCCCCAAGGTTGTAGTTGAAACTTCTGAATTCTGACCATTAAATGGTGACCTATCTTATAAAAACAAAAGTGTGGTTTCGATGACGCACGGTTTTACAGCGCGACGACTACGGATAGTGGCCGTGACGTCATAATAAATACAGAGTTTAAAGGGGGGTTTACACGGTTCAACATGTTGAACGCTGTTGAACGTCAAAAGACGTCAAAAGTTGTTGAAACGTGTTGAAAGCTGTTGAACCGTCTACGTTTCAACAGGTCTTTCAACAGCGTTCAACAAGTTTCAAAAATAGGAACATGTTCCTATTTCTAAAAACCTGTTGAACGCTGTTGAACGTTGTTGAAAGGCCGTGTTGAAAGGGGGTTTACACGGTTCAACAGGTTTCAACAACGTTCAACAGCGTTCAACATTCAACAGCTTTCAACAGATGTTGAACCGTGTAAACCCCCCTTAAGAGATCACACGCTAACGATAACGCTTACGTTTAATACATGCAAGAAATAGCGTTAACGTAAGCGTTATCGTTAGCGTGAGATCTCTTAAACTCTGTATTAGGGAGTTTAAGAAATCAAACGATAAACTTTAGCTTTACGACAACGTTATTTTTCATACCACACATTCACCAGATTATATATTGCATTTTCGGTACAAAAAATAACGTTGTCGTAAAGTTAACGTTTATCGTTTGATTTCTTAAACTCCCTATTATCAACCTGCCAACGAACATTCGCCAGGATTGCTACGCGTAATAGTACTAGTATTACTAATACAAATCAAATATTCATGGCTCATTTGTAAATGCCAAACGAATATCTCAAAAACACTTTAATTCTCAGATGAACTTTTTTCAGTCCAACCATTCAGATGAGGGGTTACGTGTTTTCCGCGTGTTTCCTTGTCGTAATCATTGGATGTTCCACACCAGTGGCTCCTCAGGGTACGACGACAACACGTAAGTAACGAAATCTACGAAAATATAGGCCTACTAAAAGTAATCTTGCCGGATCCCAGCTCATGTCAATGGGCGGCAAAAGTAACAAGCCCGCCCAACGGCAATAACGGCGGTTTGCTGGTGTTCGGCCAAGGCATGGTGAATATCAGTCAGCGCCACCATCAATGGCCATGGTGACCTTGTTCATACATACACTCACGATCAATGTACACCGTATACCCAGTGCTAGCGAATGTATACACCGATCAGGACTGCTCGACAAGACTGTTCGAATCTACGTATTTGAATGATCTTAGTTGCATGGAAACTGTTGCTACACATAAAAGAATGAGTTGAAATATGGCACCTTACTTAGGCTAGTAACGGTATGACCAATCAGAAGGCGTCCTCAAAAATAACCTCGAAAATTTCTCAAAAAATCGTACAAAAAACTCGAGGCCTTGAAATAATTCAAATTTCTTTATTCGGGACATGCTTTGACCCCAAGTAATTTGAATGGTCGGGGCTATTTGCATCAATAGTCAACAGATTGCGTCAGAGGTAAAGGGCGAAACATTGTGGACAAAATTGAACAAGCGAAAACTGATGATTTTAGTCGTGAGAATGCCTGAAGACAAGCTCACCAAGAATGCCTGACGGCCAGCTCGCCAATATCTTTGATTTCTGCCCGGAGCCTTCTTCGAAATGACAGTGTGCTCCAGTTGCCCACCTGTGATTCTCCATGTCATTCTTGGTTCACAAATAGGCCTACAACATATCAGTCAAATCCTGTGGAATATTGATGGATTTCATAACTTAAAACTTTGTCTTTCTTGATTTTCAGCTGCAATACAGCGTGAGTACATAATCTTATAAAAATAAATCTCTGTACTCGCTACATTTTTACAACATTCATAGTACAATATTGTATATTGGACTACATTGTATAATGAGTTCACTATCTCCTTCATTGGCTGTCTCTCAGCCTTTGGCCAAATTTGATGATGGTTTATCCAACACCCAAAATTGACGGATACCCGGTTGATACCCTACCCGCTTTCTTTCCCTTTTCTTACCTCACAGATAATGGGGGACGGTATAATAATTTGTATTGTTCCAGTTGTTCTTGGGGATTTCTGTACCGATGATGGTGATTGTTCTGTGCCGAATTCACAATGTGCCGGCATCAGTGCTTTCACACCGACCAAGAGATGCCAGTGTACGTCAGGGTACATAGATGTTCAGGAGGATGCCAACAGACCTGCCTCGTGTTGTGAGTTCAGTTTTTACCCTCCTGCAATTCTTAGAAAAACGCGGACAAACTTTACGTTGCGACATGCTGCATTTCTGATTTCATCTTGGTTCGTCGACATAAGGACCATAAGGACCAAATGCCTTTTGGCCTACCTAACTACTAATTTTTTCACCACTTTCTAGATTCAAAGTTATATGCGGCACAAGATCCTGACTGTCTGATATGTGAACAAAATGGAGGAAAATGCTACGATTCTAACTCTGACTCGAAGTTTAATGGGTGCGTCTGTCCGGCCACAAAATCAAGCAGTGATGCAGCCGATCCTGCCAAGAGCTGCGACACTAACAATGGTGAGTGTAACCCTCGGTATCCTATCTGAACAGGGTCATGAAGACGACTCACCTCCGTCGTATCTTTTCTGACATGGTCCTTCGGCCGTCGTCTCCGTTACCTGAAAGTACATGGAACCCAAATCTGTAGTGTTGTACGTTTATGGCGTGCGGTCAGACTACGAACGTATAAGATACCGGTACGAGAATTTTCCAGTGAACATTGTCCATGTGGTTTCAGTTACAGTGACGTGTAACTCGCAACAGATGACGGTCTGCTACAGCGGTCATAGGCCTAATGCCTTTTCCAACATACACCTCAAGAACCGCGAGTATGAGAGCAGATGCCAGTTCACGGTCGACCCGGGAAGCACCAAACCTGAGCCCTGTCTGGATCTCTCTCTCAAGGATAGCGAACTTTCTGTTTGTGACACTCAATCACACAGAGCTGGTGTAAGTCATCAACCTGATAGCCAAAAATGTTGTCATTTTGTAGTTTTCCCTACTCTCGGCCTCTCGTAGGAGGCTGTATTGGACCGAAAATTACCTAATGCAGTACCAATAGGAGCTGTCAGCGAGTTGACCACTAGGTGTCACTAGGGCCCAATTCAATGCATCTAGCGGACCCAGTCATTATCGATCGAGCAGCGATCATAATAGATTTCCTGTACATTTGGTCCGCTAAGACTGTGCTGCCATCTGTTAGCAATATGCGCGGCTGACTGCTCCTATTTCTGCAATATTGAATTCTTTTTCGGGGTTGTTGAGAGCGGCATTACCGGTATGTAACGTAGCTTCCACAAACTTGTCACACAGCAGTTGCCAACAACCCAATGGCGATTTCGTTGATTTCAGCGTCGCCTAGTGACCTACCAGAACACTGTGATCATCCAGAAGGAAGCCAGTGGCCGGACTGTTGACGACATCGAGTTCAATGCCTTCTGTAACTTTGATCTGATAGTGCAGACGTTTTCGGGATCAATATCACTGGCTGGGTAGGTCTGGAGACCGATCACATTCTGTACGATGCAATACAACAAAATTTTAGTGGTGTGAACAGAGTCAAATAAATTTTACTACAAAGATTGTACAAGACCTGCAATTCATTTCTACGGTACGACTCGGACAGAAGCTGAGTAGGCCCTACACAGTCTTATTACCGTTGTTGTAGTTGATCGAGCTTGCTGTAATTAGTGGTACATGTATATCATACCGAATTCAGGGGGCAAATCCATTCAGAAGGGAAAAGCATTCAACCGGAAGTTGAAATGTGGATCACAGACGACCATTACCGTGATGTTGCCGTCACTGGGATACTCATCGGCTCCAAAGCGAGGCTCCTCATCAATATGACAGACGCTAAAGGTAAAGTGTTTTCACCAAATTTCTCCTACCCTTTATCCTAGACTTCAAGAGTATGTGTTTCAGATACAGACGAGTCTATTGCAAACCCCTTGGAGATCGCAGACCGAACGGAAACGTCACAGCGGCTGTTTGGGATCACTGTCACAACTTAGGAACCAATCAGATCGCAGCCTGATCGGAAACGACCAATCGCGATGCCGTTATTCAAATGTGGCAGATATTCCTTTTTTCTACATATCCTCTTGCGACCCTTCAGACACATACCAAGCTCTCCTGCCGGAAACCTGCGTCGCGACCGACAAGCCATCGCTCACGACGGCCGGAGTGAAATCTCTGCTCTTCCTATACAATGGGTAAGTCCTTTTTTCGATGGAAATAGAATGAAGGCTCAGAATAAGTAACAGGGTGAGGGTGCAGATTTCGGGCCAGTTCATTGCCAGTCCATGCTGAAGGGTTCCATCGATATTTGATGCCAGCCTGTATCATGGACGGTGAAGTTGGAGTTGTGAGAGATTGGCCAGTGTGGTTATTCAGTAACGGCTTCCCTACTAACCACAGGAATTCTTATCTGTCTATAGGTGTCCCTCGAGTGAGCAGAAGTACTTGGAGTCAGGAAATTCGTTCCGACATATCGGGGGTGCTGTGTCCGGCGTAGTGGAGGCAGGGCCATTCCCCATGTTCAAAGTGGACGATTCGGATTACGTCTATTTTCACTGCATGGTCAAGGTTTGCAGGGATACGAATGAGTGCCAAATGGTAAGTGTCCTTGTTGTGATGTCGTCAGGCCAAGGGAGTTCGGCGGTTACCGAACCAAGTGAGCTTTTGCACGGTATATTTTCCAAAATACAAAATTTGGGCCAAGGTGTAGGCCTAATGTTTGGTTGACGGTCGGGGAAGTCTCATGGTCAGTCGTCAAACATACCTTTAGCGAATTCTTTTTCCTATTTCAGCCCAACTGCGGTCCTAATGCTGGTCGCCGAAAGCGGTCTGCGCTGCTGATGGACAGAAACAAGCGAGCAGTGTCCGGAAATGTGGCCTTCATCAAGTCCGTTGACAGCGCCGCCATTCGAGTATTCAATTCCAGGCAAGATTTCATGGCGTTTAGTGCACAGAGGGATGGAGAGGAAGGTAAGAGATACAGATAACCATACATAGCAACTTCCGTGCCGTATGTTCCGGCTCCGAATGTTTCTTGATGCCACATCGAAAAACATTAACAATCCTTGTGTATATCACTGCATTGAAACCAATGTGCAGCTGGAAGGGCGAGAAAGTTCGGGAAAAAAGAGGGGTGACCCTGAGGGGAGTCTTCTGAGTTTTCGAGGGTATTCTCTTCAGTAGAATCCTCCTGATCATGAAAACTGACCGCGGCGTTTTGAAGTGCTCGGAATTCACAAAAGAATGTTGGCCATGGAATTGCACATCCTTCTGGGTGTTGGTGAACAGTCTTGGGAATTGTTCTACCCAAGGAGAGTGGGAATATACGAACCAGAGGACTCCCAAGAACGCGCTCATCCAGGGCACACCTCTCTTTTCAGACCATCCTAACTCGATGATGACCGATGCTATCGAAACTGATAGTCAAATTGCGATGCATCGGACAGTAGGTCTGAGAGTTGGTGTCGACGCAAAGGAAACCCTTCGCGCGACGGGATGCGCCTGTGCACCTTCCTTGAATTCTCTTCTTCCTGTAGTCATTTATATCGCTCTTCCATTGTACGACTTGACACTTTAAACTTCTCTTGGGATCATGACAATTAATGATGGTAACTGTCTTCGAATGAACTGCAAACATTTTTGGGGAGCAGCATGGGTTCTTCGATGTCTTTTCACATCAAACTTCTCTTATTCATCTGCTTTTGTAAATAATAAGACCTTTTGTCTTCTATTCCCCCCTTGGTTGTCAAGCTGCATACTTGCTTGATTTTGCACCACTTTCATGTATCCTTTTCTTCTTTCAGATTGTTCCCTCGGCGCCTGCCTGTCCACTTCCCAAATCGCAGGTATCGTCGGTGCCGTCTGCTTGACTGCCGTCTTGTTGATCGCTGTGGTGACTGCTGTCGCACGTAGGCACGCTGCCAATGGAAAGGACAGCCAAAGTGTTAATCTGCTGCGAGTGACGAGAATCAACAGGAGTTTCCGATTCCCCAAACAGTACGACCTCGCTTGAACAGTGTGTCCTCAAGAACATTTATTACATTGGCCTACCTTATGAAACCAACGAACTTGAGCAGTATCAACATTCAGTAATCAATATTCACCCAATCAAAAATCTGTACCGGTATCTTACATCTGCCTCCTCTTTCACCTACCTAATAAAATTGGTGTATGACAGTCTCAAGCATTTCTTCCTATGGATACTTCACACTCTGTATGATGTGTACCGGTACGCCAAATTTCGGCCCGGTCAGTTTGGCTTCGAATATGGCTGTCAAGAAGCCACTTTGCAAAGGTCTTTTATCCATTTACTTCTAATGTATCTGAAAGAGCTTGCTACGTTAATAAAGTAAGCGTTAAGCTCGCAGCACACACGGCAATTCTATAGGTCACTGCTACATGTAACAACGACCTATTGCAATGCAAGCAACATTTGCCGAACACCATAATGACGGCGTGATGGCAACGCCTCTCCTTGCGATGACCAATGAGAATCAAACATGTTTGATCCGAGCCATGGATTGCTGGCAATGAGCAACGAGCTCCTTGCCATTGAAAACATCCGAGGCAATTGTGTCCTGAAACAAGATGTACCGGGAAGATGTACATATACAACGTTTATTGCGTGAAACAGGACGAAACTTTCTAATCCGCCAAATCCGAAGGAAAGACGGATCTTGGGAATGTAGCAAGCTTCAAAGTCCAGTTTTACCATATGAACTTGTCGGTAAAGAAGGGAAGGATGCATTATCTAATACAGTTACAACGGCACATTTTCTTACCTGGCAAGTCCACCGGGGTTGGAAACGTTCGTAGTGGTGGTCACAGCATCATGCCTTTCGACCCTTTCTGTGTTATTAGAAAGCATTCCGAAAACAGGCATCAGTATAAAGTAAACAGTTGACAACAAGCTTTCTTCTGGTCCTTGCTTTTCTTCCAAAGTTGGCAGAATCAGCGAACTGAAGTGAATGAGTCCGAAAACAGCATCGTCAGCTGATGCCAGAACAATTGACATCAACCAACTCTACAACAGCGAGCTGGAATTTTCTGTCAACAGTGACCCATCAAGATTTGATGCAGACAACACAATAGAAGACCAAACAACAACTTGTACATTTCACAACAACTGAAGTATCATAAAGACCCTTTTACCAACAAGAAATAAAAGGTGTACACTGTTACATGACATGGGTGTATAAAAATCATAATCAATTTATTTTCCATTTTCTTTATCACTGGATGATCTACAAGATTTACAATAGTGAAATCACCATTTAGGCCTTCCAACAAAAACGAAATATTCTAAAATCCAGGACGCAAAAATTAGGGAGTAAAAAGATATTGTACTAGGTATACATGGAACAATCAAAGAACCGATGACGGCAAGGGTCAGCGGCCATATGCACAAAACATCTTAAGTGTAAAATTTCCCTTATCTTTTGTTTGGAACAATAGTTTAAGGGAAAATTTACACTTAAGATGTTTTGTGCTTACAGCCCCAGATGAGCAGGATGCAAACCTGAGTTAGAATCCCAAGGGCTGCAAATTGCCATGTTGGCATCAATTTTACATGAAGTGAATGAGACAATGCTTAGGCATGGATTTATTTTCAAATTACTGATCCTGGAGTGCATCCTGAAGAAATCAGGTCCACTTAGCTTAGCTAAGCTAAGAGGACCTGATTTCTTCAGGATGCCTGGAGTGGGACAGGAGCTGATTTCACTCACACTTATGCTGTTTACTAAATGGAGAACCAAAAACTGCCAAATATGTGACCCAGCTCTCCAGTTGTGCTCATACTTTTACATGCATCCTCAATTTGAACGTTAATTTATTCTAGAATAGTGGTTGCCCAAAAATAATTTTCAAATAACAAATATAAATATATATAAAGCTGCGGTTCTGATTTCTAAAACCAAATAAAGCAAATCAATATAATAACAGCGATATTATCCTCATACACCAACACTCTGTACAAGCATGCAGTTTGTTCTCATTATTTTACACAAAATTTTAATTTGTAACTCATTTTTCCATTCATATTTGGTCATGGACGAATATAACCAAAAATCCATTAGTTTTTTGTATATTCCAATTGTATTTTCAAATATGTACTTCTGAGATTTCTAGGCCTTTGCCCCGAACTCACAGATTCACCACAGGCAACATTTCTCCCAAGCAAATAATGAGCAGAAGATTGAAAGCAATACTCTCAACCAATTACCGGTACTGGTNGCCCCAGATGAGCAGGATGCAAACCTGAGTTAGAATCCCAAGGGCTGCAAATTGCCATGTTGGCATCAATTTTACATGAAGTGAATGAGACAATGCTTAGGCATGGATTTAGTTTCAAATTACTGACCCTGGAGTGCATCCTGAAGAAATCAGGTCCACTTAGCTTAGCTAAGCTAAGAGGACCTGATTTCTTCAGGATGCCTGGAGTGGGGCAGGAGCTGATTTCACTCACACTGATGCTGTTTACTCAATGGAGAACCAAAAACTGCCAAATATGTGACCCAGCTCTCCAGTTGTGCTCATACTTTTAAACATGCATCCTCAATTTGAACGTTAATTTATTCTAGAATAGTGGTTGCCCAAAAATAATTTTCAAATAACAAATATAAATATATATAAAGCTGCGGTTCTGATTTCTAAAACCAAATAAAGCAAATCAATATAATAACAGCGATATTATCCTCATACACCAACACTCTGTACAAGCATGCAGTTTGTTCTCATTATTTTACACAAAATTTTAATTTGTAACTCATTTTTCCATTCATATTTGGTCATGGACGAATATAACCAAAAATCCATTAGTTTTTTGTATATTCCAATTGTATTTTCAAATATGTACTTCTGAGATTTCTAGGCCTTTGCCCCGAACTCACAGATTCACCACAGGCAACATTTCTCCCAAGCAAATAATGAGCAGAAGATTGAAAGCAATACTCTCAACCAATTACCGGTACTGGTAAAGAGCATTAAAAAGAATATAAATACCGGTACAATAAATGAATATCAATAGAAATACAAGTATGTTTGTTTACCACATACTGGCAGTAGCAATATACCATTCCATTATCATGATTTTGTGTCCAGGAAATGTGCCTTAAATCCAAAGCAAATTTTTTGTGTTATCTTACGCAATCATTACTGTAAACCTCATCATATTAGAAAATCACATCATAATGGAACAACATTAAATTAAATCATGACATGAAACAATATGGTGTGGTTCATGGGAGTGATGCTGATGTCGACTTGGTGCACACTAACATCACTATTGCTCCATTATTATTTCAGCATATTACATTCATTAAGACAACTGAAGAATAGAAAAAAATTTAAGGAAAAATCTGCCGTATTTCTGTCATACAAGCAGTGTCACACTAAAAAATTTGGAAGTTTTGGAGTCACAAAATGTATTTCTTCAGAATTTGGAAGCAGCATGCCAATAGAGCGATCAATCCCATCTGACTCGACTACAGAGTGACTTGAATAGGTGAGAAACAGGATGTGAAAATGGTCTCATATGTTTTTTTAAGTTCCATTCAATTCATCCCACAATTTCCATTCGCAGTGGTGTGCACAGCTTATGTCCGACAAAATATTTTAATCATTAAAACTACCAGTTTGAGAACAAACATACTATTTCATTTGATGAATAATCGTGGTAACTGCTTCATCAGCATAAGATAACACCCTGAGTGAACCATCATTTGTGGCATTATCAAAAGTAACTAACCTACAGTGGCATACAAAAAGAAATGCTTGTGGTTGTTCTACAAGTATATACAGAATATATCTGCACAATTTATGTGCAAATGTGCAAGGCATTCCGTTCAAAATGCAATGATTTAATTGCTAAAATAGAAGGAATCAGGACAGGGAGGGTAGCATCTTCAACGGGAAATTTGGTCCCGGTATTTTCTCCTCATTTCTCATTCTCAAGAACTATTGCAGTTACTCCCAAGCAATTGCATCATGGCACAACATTGATATTTCAGAATTTTGAATAAATGAATAGAAAAAGATTGCCTTCTTTCATTGCTCAAAATATTACACATCTATTTCATTGCAAAACTCTGCATGATCAATCATGTTTATGAAATCCCTGAGGGCACAAGTGGTTGAAGAACTTGTAACCTAAGACAGACAGAGGCAGTGCAATAAGAACTTAGAATTTTACTTCTGAAGGTATGCCTGTGAAGTGCAATAAACAGGTTAGCTCACCGCATACTCACCTTTGCAAAAAACATGTGTAATTACCATTGAAAGAATGAGTTGTCCAATAATGGTCCCCGATCAGTTGAAGATTACCGGTACTATAGAGGCTATGCACTGACGTCATCAAATGACGTCATCAATGGGTATGACGCCACGTGTTGGATGGAAAATGGACGGAGCACGTGGTCAGATGCACTGCGTCAGCATGTCACAACGTTCCATCCAACATGGCGTCACCTCGCTGATGACGTCACGTGCATAGCCTCTATATCAGCAGATGACTACTAGTTAGGAGAACACCTTGCTGATATAGGATTTTACCTACGTGAATGCACATTTTCCATCAGAAGCAGGTTTTGGAGTAAAGGAAGTTCAAAATTTCTGCCATGTTTGCATCAGGTAAAGAGTTTGAATTTCTTTGCTGTTAAAAGTATATGGCATGAAGGAATGTAGGATCGTCTCCAAAAAACGAAAAATCATTCGGCGACTTTTGAAAGAACCAGAGGGTTTCCTGCGCTGTATCTGAATTGACAATGTGAATCAGCNATGATACTGTAAACCGTGATATTTTCGCGACGCTAAATGTTCGCGATTTTGGTGATCTACGAATTCGCGAAGAATAAATATTCGCGATTGGAACCCTTCAGCTTCAAAAGAATAATTAGAAGAGTAATTTTCGCGCGATTTATGTTTGCGTTTTGACCCTTACTTGAACGCGAAAATCGCGAAAATAAAACGCACGCGAAAATTTCACGGTTTACAGTAAATGAATAGAAAAAGATTGCCTTCTTTCATTGCTCAAAATATTACACATCTATTTCATTGCAAAACTCTGCATGATCAATCATGTTTATGAAATCCCTGAGGGCACAAGTGGTTGAAGAACTTGTAACCTAAGACAGACAGAGGCAGTGCAATAAGAACTTACAATTTTACTTCTGAAGGTATGCCTGTGAAGTGCAATAAACAGGTTAGCTCACCGCATACTCACCTTTGAAAAAAACATGTGTAATTACCATTGAAAGAATGAGTTGTCCAATAATGGTCCCCGATCAGTTGAAGATTACCGGTACTATAGAGGCTATGCACTGACGTCATCAAATGACGTCATCAATGGGTATGACGCCACGTGTTGGATGGAAAATGGACGGAGCACGTGGTCAGATGCACTGCGTCAGCATGTCACAACGTTCCATCCAACATGGCGTCACCTCGCTGATGACGTCACGTGCATAGCCTCTATATCAGCAGATGACTACTAGTTAGGAGAACACCTTGCTGATATAGGATTTTACCTACGTGAATGCACATTTTCCATCAGAAGCAGGTTTTGGAGTAAAGGAAGTTCAAAATTTCTGCCATGTTTGCATCAGGTAAAGAGTTTGAATTTCTTTGCTGTTAAAAGTATATGGCATGAAGGAATGTAGGATCGTCTCCAAAAAACGAAAAATCATTCGGCGACTTTTGAAAGAACCAGAGGGTTTCCTGCGCTGTATCTGAATTGACAATGTGAATCAGCAAGAGTCAACTCTACAACAGATGAATAATTCAAGAAAATGAAGTTTGAGAAAAGCAATGCATCATTATATATCATTTTGGAGAAGGTGCTGGTTGATCTTTACCATCTTAAACCATCAAGAGTTCGTATCGCTACACCTTCAGAGAGTGTGGTCCGAAAGCGAAGTGACTGTTGGCCTTGATCTTTCAAGATGATCTTTCCTAATCTAGTGACATCACACGTCATGCTACTTGAACATATGAGCTCATTGTCCTCAGCATGTCGTTGAGATGTGCAGTCCAATACAAAACGTCCAGATCCACCCGCTGACATGTATCTGTGACTGTGCCAAGATCAAAGAAATGTATTGGCCAAGAACCAGTAAGCTGGGGTGGTTTTGTATCAGACTGTGTGGAAGAAATGGATAAGCTGCCCATTTAGTACTAGTTTTGTTCTTAATTGAATGAAGTTGCTATACTATTTTGGTTTTCCTCATTTTTTATGCATGTCCTGTGGTCCTCTATTTTTTGGCAAACTGGGTTGAACCGTGACACTTCCAGTTGAGATTTTCTGCGTTTCAGGACATCTTGCACATGAGTGACAAGAATGGGATAGAAGTTTGGTATCCCATCATAACCTGAAGAAGGAAAAACAAGAGTATTAGTGGCAATAAAGTCAAGTTCAAACCCCATAGAACTAAAAATATACTAAAGCGAGCAGTGAGACATTGATTAATCCTAATCCTTTCATTGCCAGTGGTAATTAATAAATGAGTGACATGCGAGACTTATGAACCTATTGACTCCTGGGCCCCTATTCATAAAACTACTTTAAGTCTAAGTGTGACACTTATCCTTTGTTCAACACAAAAGATAAGTACCACACTTTGACTCACCATTAAGTATGTATGAATATGGACCCTGGAATTCAACAGAAACCCTTTCACAAAGGCATTCATAGGAAGCACTCTAAGACCTTTCCAATCACAACCAATGTTATAGGTTTCAGGGAGCTTTATAAGGTTTAACATGTTCTCATTTTTGACAAAATCGGCAGTGCAAGGGTCAACATAGGGCCTAATACCGCACACCGGAATCATGAAAGCAATACACTGAGAATAATTCCAGGCTGTTTTTTCATTGGGCTGTAATCTGTGACTAATATTTACCTGGGAAATTGTTGACATCTATCACAGCATAATCTTTAGTTTCTGAGGAAATTATCACATCAACCCCAAACAGTTCTAATCCAAACTTATCCCTCATTTTCCGTGCAAGGTTCTCGAGCAAGGTGTAGCTTGGCTTCACAGGAGTGTTGTTTCTATCGGTAACATCCAACTGAAATGAACAGAAGGGTACTGATTGAAATGACAGGCCATAATTGAGGTTTCCCAGTACTGGCATTTACCTAAATGGTATTACTAGCAGACACCCAGTGAAACCTTTCCTGGAATATTACACCCATTTTAAAAGGGTTTGGGTGGCTATAAGCTTTTAGCTGTCACCAGCTGTTCAAACACCAAAGGGCAGTAATGGAGGGCATTATCCCTCCATCCAAACGGGTGAACAAATATCACTGCACCAGTAATGCAGTAGCATTTTCAGTGGAGTTAGCAATGTCTAGACGTTGGTTTTTAGTCCTGCATTTGAAACCCGATCCAGTAGAAAGGAATAAGAGGACTGGAGAAGAATAGGCAGGTAGTAACCGGTTGTTGAAGCTTGCACCTAGCATATCCCAGGAGAGGAGAGTGGGATAATATGACCACTTGCCAGTCATGAGGAGAGGAAAACCCTACATACACAGTATGATACATACCAATGGCAACATCAGGTGCCAAAAGTAGCAGTCGCATTGTAGGTTAACATGGTGAGAAAGTTAGTGCATTGACATGTCAGCAGAAATCTTTGCTGAATACCCTAATTACATCTTTAGGTGCAGAAAGAAAGCTGCAGGAGTATTTTCTATACCCTAAAAGATACATTCAGCCAACTGCTACTGCTAATGCAGTTGGTCAGCTGAGGGTATCTTGGCAAATCCAGCACCTGATGAAAAAGAACAGCCATTTTGGTACCAGTAGATTCATGTACTCGGTTGACATGAACTTAAATTTCTCTCTCACTTCAACATGTAGTCTTGGAGGAAAGATGAAAAGAATGATTTTCAAGTCAATCTTTTCAACAATCCAGATTCAAAACATTCAATGATTTACTTTTCAAAAATCAAAATAAAACACAATTTTCAAACTTTTGTCTGATGGGTGGTGAATACCAGTAAATGAAAGAAGCAAATTAAAGCGAACATTGTGAGGTATTTGGGGCACAAAGCTGTGTTACATGTTGTATACGGAATTTTATTTCTATTGGCAAACTTAACCTGAAAATGCTCTACCCGTGACAGCTATCTACCGGTAATGGCAGCAAGAACTCCACAGGCCATCATGGGACATGATGTCACAGGATGATAACAATGACCCCCCCCCCATACTTGCCCCCTGTCGACAGTGATTGGGTTAGTTTCCCCTAGTACTGGTGAAGAGCTGGATATTAGCAAGGTTTAGCACCTTTCCAACTCAGACTTCAACTACAAGAATGAATTGCAGTCCACTATGGACATCCTTGATAAAAACGATTTGATAGACGTTTTCAATTCATCAAACACCATAAATTGAAGGCAGAAAAATCTGGCCTTATAAATCAGAAGTGCGGATAATAATGAATATTGAAGTCGTAATCCTAGTTGTTACGACTTGAAGCACGATTATAATATTTGCGATTTATGTGCACTTCCGATTACGAGTCAAAATTATTCTGCCACAAAGTTATGGCATTTTACGATTTGCAAACGTCTATCAAGTCGTTTTTTTCAAGGACGTCTACAGCAGACTGCAATTCATTCCGGTAGTTGAAGCCGGAGTCGGAGAGGTGCTAAACCTCACTATTTTGTGTCCTGCCCAATCAAACATCAGTGCCATCCGACAATGTACTGTGGAGTTCTCTCAGCTTGAGTTCTATGATGTCATGATGGATCTTTTAGGGTTAGGTAATACATCGACTATCAACTACACATATATCACCAATTACATATTTGAGTTGATTGGATGACGGGTCCATTCCACTCGACAGCGAAATCACAGGACGGAGAGAGACATGGCCATCATTGGGATTCTAAGCAACAATGAAAACAAAACAATGGAGGAAACGTGTAAAGCAGCAAAATGTTTTGCCAAAAGACTTGCAATTGATTCGTGCGATCAGGGGTTTCAAAATCAGACTAATCATTCCCGGGTATGCAATCCAAGCAGAGTTAAAACACGGTCATCAAATCATGTGACGAAACGAATGCCACTGCTTGGGTACAACTCCCGGGTCGCATCTTGAACATTGAACCAGTCCACATATCACAACACGACTCTATCATGGTTGCCACAGCAATCACAACAACACATTTAATGACTTTTAATGCCACGTCTAGGCATAATTTAATGCCAATTCACAACATCTTCAGGCTTCATATTCATTCGTTTTACATGTAATTTTCAGCAGCGATAAATATCGTCCTACGACTCAGTCATAGACGACTGATCATTTCCAGCTGTCTGCGACTCAGTGGTGCGACTATTTTGGAGAAACGACTGAATGTTTCAAGCATGACCCATTAAGAAGCAGGGAGCATGCAGCAACTTGTTTCACCAGGGGCCAATGAACAACTAGGAACTGATTCTCCAAGGCAACTGTGATACCTACCCTGTTCAAAAAACTTGATGAGTATGGTTTTGAGACATTATGGCTGTCGAAAAATATTGTCTCTTGGTCTGAAAGGGAAACAAATCATGTCAGAGTGAACTGTAAACAAGTATATGCAAGCATTAGAGTAGAATATATATGTTCTTCCTATTGGATATGACTACCAGTAAATGGGCCATTAAAATTGGATATTTCTTGTTCAAACAGGAATTTAGGCCCTTAATCTCCACTACTGTCTGTGAACTCATTAGTGAGTGCACCTCCCCAAAAGAACAACTTCACCACTTACCCCCTGGATGGAAATTTTTGAGTGACGGCCTTTCTACAACAAAGTGGTAATCACCAATCACAAACAATTTATACAAGATGGCACCATGGTTGATGAACGTTTGGGCAACACAAGGCGGTGTGATATCCTGCAGGCCTTTTTCATTGAAGATGATGGCCATCTAGGAACAGAGAGAGAAATATTAGTTAAGGAGCAAACGAAGTCCCATCTATTTGCTATCTGACCCAGTCTGGGAAAACCAGCCACAAGTCTCCAGTCAGTGACAAGACTCCCTTGTCAGCTCAGCAATGTTGAAGAATAGCCTATCGTTGTTTATACTGTAAATAAAAAATTTCTGTGTTCACAACAGGTGGAAGTCATTTCCAATTGGACTAAACACCTATTTACATGTCAATGTCACACAACACACAATTCCACTATCCTTTATCATGATCATGATGATAGGCCTGTCTCAATTTGCAAACAATATAAATGCATGATGATGATGATGGCATGCTGACAAATCATTTCAACCAGTTTTTCACATCGCTGGTTTCAAAACACCATTTAGTATCATACCAATCATCTGAACTTACTGAATGGACATCACGATGGACAAGTCACCACTGTTGGGTGCTTCAGGGCTTTTTGTCTTGACCATAGACGGCCTACATGAGAACACTTTTACTTGGAGAGGCAACTTAAACACATCTCTACCAAATCTTTCAGAATCCCAGGGGCATCAATAACCAGCAAAAGGGACAGAGCTAACATGAGGACTTCTCCACCGATTATGATCCATCAGTCATGTTTCAATGAAACTAATGCCCGCTGTACACGATCAAATTTCTCATCCAATTTTTTAGAAATTCAGATTCCGGGCTCATCGGGGCTTCAATGTATAATCCCACATGTAGGCCTTTATTGAGCATATTCAGAAAATTGGATGAAAAATTTGAGCGGGCATAAGTCACAATGACAACATGCTGTACCAGAATATATATTGAAATGTACGAACCTGGTGTGAGATATCTAGGGCTTGTGACACTGATGATTTACATACTGAAATGATACGTCAGAAGATATGAAGTCGGTAGCCAATAGTGGGCACAAAAACCCAAAGTTCCGAAAAGATAAGTCTTCAATTTTTATACACAAAAATAAAATAGTTCATGGACAAAATGCTGATCTGGGACTGACGTTGCTCTTGAGAAATGCAAGAAAAGTTAACACAAGATTCAGGTTTGGGCATTATGGTATATCATACCGTTTACAAGGAAGACTTCACAGAGCCCAATACAGACTTGACCGCCTCACCACAAGAGACTCAAGCCACATAACGCCAAGATCTCAACACTTCAGCCGCCCAGAGATCTGACCCAGCGGTAGAGTAAACCTACGTAACGGGAAGCCAACCCCTCCTTCTTCTAATATCCGTTTATTCGTCTCGACATCTTTAGTACGAAGCTCTACAAAAGGTGGGATGCTTATGTTTATCGAGCCTGAAAAAGAAAAGAAGACTGCACTGACATAATCTGAGAGGTGGGATGAACATATTCAATTTCTACTTGGGCACTGGCACACTTTTGACCAGACTAATTTGGGCTCCAGTCAAATTTGCTAGGCTTTCTATGGCCTAGCCACCATGTCACTGAAAGGCCTGGTACACCTGATATATTCAGCAATATAAACTGGGAAGAAATCAGAGCATCCAGTGAATCATTCTGCATGTGATTATTGGGTCTGACTATGAATCATAACATAAATACAAGACATCTATAATGTTTCCTCTCCATCACCCACACCACCCTGAAATATACAAATACCATTTTCAATACAAATACCATTCCATCACCCTGATATTTTCCGCCTTGAAATGAAATAACCATCAGATGAGCCATGCCTGTTAATCATGGGCAGTTATAGCCGCAAGTCATGACAACTAGTCACAGTGACGTGATATTGAGTCCAAGCTGAGAAAGAAATTCAGAGCTACTGAAGTTGTAAAGATGATCTTGATCCGTAGCTGATACTAATAGAGATTCTTCACTGGCATCACAACGGTCACGTGACTGCAAGGAACCAGCCATGCTGCCGTCAAATGACCGGCAATGACATCAAAACTATCACTTCCAGTTTTTCCGCCAGAGGGTACTAAGGGTACTATGCCAGTACCGGTACCCTCAAAGGAACAGAAAAGGGTCATTTTCTTTAATTTCATGGGGTTTTTGCTGATTTTGAAGAAATTAGTACCCTCAAAAAAATTCTGGCAGAGACCCTGCACTTCATGACATTTTGAAGTCATGATCTATGTGTGTGATGCTGTGTTCATGCCGTGACGTCGCTTGACATTTTTTACGGCCAATACGGTGGCATGGTGTCATCATGGAAATATGACATCACGTGAAGAACCTCTATATGGGCATTACAAAATCAGAAGAATTTATAAGTTTTGATTTGCACCAACTCCAGATCATCTTTATGGCTACAACACCGCCTGACGTCTTTCTCAGCTACAACACAACAACTGAAATCATGACTTACAACATCTTCATTTCCATGAGCTGACTTACCCATTTCAAACTGACATTCCTGAACTAGTCTGTACTGTCGGCCACGGTCCATTACTTTCCTGACATTTTCTATGGGGTCAATCACAGTGATCTCTGGATGGTTCATGATGTAGTTCTAAAACATGAAAAGAGCTCATACTGATCTTTAGGGCAGCTGCAAGCTTTTTGAGATAATGGAATTCAAAGATCTATTTGGTAAGCCAGACATCATGTATAGGCCTAGGCAATGAATATGTGAAAGCAAAAACAGCGTGCACACTGTTAGTAATACTAAAAACCTATTCAATTTTCATGAATATGTTTTTTCATCCCAATTCGCATGAACATTCAATTATTGATCCATTATCTTGGATTCCCATTCAGGCAACATTGAAACCGACAATGCCAAAATGATTGATAGGCCTATGCAATATCCAAAACCAGGCCAGGAAGTTTTCTTTTTTTTTCTATGAAGTGGAATTATATCATGCATTACTAAGGTGAATACCTTAACAGTTCAAGTGTATCTTAACTGATAACCTTGAAGCTTTTTATCAAGAATGAAAATCATTATCATTATTGGTAAGCCATCCCCTATGGCACTGCTCTATGTGAGAATTCTGCTAATGCGGAGTTGGCTCACGATGGGCAATCCACACATGGTTTCCTTACTTACCGTACTATTACATTGAAACCAATGACACAAACTGACAGCCCATTTTCGCCTTTGGCTGATTTGCTAACGGTAAGTGGGCAGCACACCTGGCGTTATCGCAAGAAAGCGATTTGATTGCCACTGATAGAATCCGCTTTTGATGCCATGTGTGGTGGACAGAGATGCAGGGATCTTCTCGCATGCGATGATCGTCCAATAATACAGAAACCGATAACACCCAGAGTAAACGGAACCAGAATTCGAGAATTTGGCGTTGGCAATGTTATGCCTTTTTTGGTGAAGATATAGCCTAAATCAATTTGGCCTAATGTTTGGAGGACGTGAGAATATTAAAGTCAGAAACAATGATGTGTAACAACTATTTTAACTATATAACGAAACGATGACGGTGTTCCACATCTGCTGTCTGCGTGCTGCGCATTGGCGCCGCTACGCGGCGTTCCGGGAACGTTGCGTCTAGTATACTTAGTCTTCGGTGGTTGGTGAGAAGATCACTGGTGATCAGAGGCCCAAAGACAGATTTTTATTGCATGGCCTAGTTCATACTGATAGATCTGTATCTCACCTGAAATGAGTGGAAGAGGTTTTGTGCATGGTGATTGTTGCAAAATTCTGCCTTGACCATCAGGTCGGAGATTTTATGGATGATGATGTCAAAGGGACCTTGGTCTTCAAGTGATTTCTCCAGGTCAATCTGAAACGAGAGCAATGACTGAATGAGTTTGGTACCATATAGCTACCGGTAGATGATGATTTCAACAACAGCTTGAGAGTGATCTGATCACTCCTGTTAAGGAAAGCCTAGGCGCAAGGGAGGAGATGGCCCAGTTTTAAGACACCATATGTTGATCAACCACTACATGGTCACTCAGATAAACACAAGTACTCTGGACGTATGCAAAAAAAACACTCAAAAATTCCACCAGCTTGTTTGTTAACTATTCCATATTGACTGAATTTTTTAACCTCGATACATCCCCATTGAGCTTTAATTATTTCACAATGAGGCTAGCAGAACCCACATGAATTTATAACCACCCACTCTCTCAATAAATGGATCAAATTCTAATCATAACATAAATACAAGACATCTATAATGTTTCCTCTCCATCACCCACACCACCCTGAAATATACAAATACCATTTTCAATACAAATACATGTACCATTCCATCGATTCACCCTGATATTTCCTACTTGAAAATTGAAATAAAATAACCATCAGATGAGCCATGCCTGTTAATCATGGGTGGTTATATCTGCAAGTGATGACCACTAGTCACAGTGATGTGATATTGAGTCCAAGCTGAGAAAGAAATTCAGAGCTACTGAAGTTGTAAAGATGATCTTGATTCGTAGCTGATACTAATAGAGATTCTTCACTGGCATCACAATGGTCACGTGACTGCAAGGAACCAGCCATGCTGCCGTCAAATGGCCGGCAATGACATCAAAACTATCACTTCCAGTGTTTCCGCCAGAGGGTACTAAGTGTACTATGCTAGTACCCTCAAAGGAACAGAAAAGGGTCATTTTCTTTAATTTCATGGGGTTTTTGCTGATTTTGAAGAAATTAGTACCCTCAAAAAAAATTCTGGCAGAGACCCTTCATGACATTTTGAAGTCATGATCTATGTGTGTGATGCTGTGGTCATGCAGTGACGTCACTTGACATTTTTGACGGCCAATATGGTGGCATGGTGTCATCATGGAAATATGACATCACATGAAGAACCTTTATATGGGCATTACAAAATCAGAAGAATTTATAAGTTTTGATTTGCAGCAACTCCAGATCATCTTTATGGCTACAACACCGCCTGGTATCTTTCTAAGCTACAACACAACAACTGAAATCACGACTTACAACATCTTCATTTCCATGAGCTGACTTACCCATTTCAAACTGACATTCCTGAACTAGTCTGTATTGTCGGCCACGGTCCATTACTTTCCTGACATTTTCTATGGGGTCAATCACAGTGATCTCTGGATGGTTCATGATGTAGTTCTAAAACATGAAAAGAGCTCATAATGATCTTTAGGGCAGCTGCAAGCTTTTTGAGATAATGGAATTCAAAGATCTATTTGGTAAGCAAGACATCATGTATAGGCTTGGCAATGAATATGTGAAAGCAAAAACAGCGTGCACACTGTTAGTAATACTAAAAACCTATTCAATTTTCATGAATACGTTTTTTCATCCCAATTCGCATGAACATTCAATTATTGATCCATTATCTTGGATTCCCATTCAGGCAATATTGAAACCGACAATGCCAAAATGATTGATAGGCCTATGCAATATCCAAAACCAGGCCAGGAAGTTTTCTTTTTTTTCTATGAAGTGGAATTATATCATGCATTACTAGGGTGAATACCTTGAAGCTTTTTACCAAGAATGAAAATCATTATCATTGGTAAGCCATCCCCTACGGCGCTGCTCTACGTGAGAATTCTGCTCATGCGAGTTGGCTCACAATGGGCAATTCACATGGTTTCCTTACTTACCGTACTATTACATTGAAACCAATGACACAAACTGACAGCCCATTTTTGCCTTTGGCTGATTTGCTTACGGTAAGTGGGCAGCACACCTGGCGTTATCGCAAGAAAGCGATTTGATTGCCACTGATAGAATCGGCTTTTGACGCCATGTGTGGTGGACAGAGATGCAGGGATCTTCTCGCATGCGATGATCGCCGATGTCAAACAATACAGAAATCGATAACACCATAGTTTATGGTGGTTGGTGAGAAGATCACTGGTGATCAGAGCCCCAAAGACAGATTTTTATTGCATGGCCCAGAGTTCATTCTGATAGATCAGTATCTCACCTGAAATGAGTGGAAGAGGTTTTGTGCATGGTGATTGTTGCAAAATTCTGCCTTGACCATCAGGTCGGAGATTTTATGGATGATGATGTCAAAGGGA
The DNA here is from genome assembly GCA_002633025.1 of Notospermus geniculatus. NCBI lineage: Eukaryota > Metazoa > Nemertea > Pilidiophora > Heteronemertea > Lineidae > Notospermus > Notospermus geniculatus. The sequence continues at coordinate 363,572 of NMRB01000366.1, read as the reverse complement.
CCTTGGTCTTCAAGTGATTTCTCCAGGTCAATCTGAAACGAGAGCAATGACTGACTGAGTTTGGTACCATATACCAGTAGATGATGATTTCAACAACAGCTTGAGAGTGATCTGATCACTCCTGTTAAGGAAAGCCTAGGCGCAAGGGAGGAGATGGCCCAGTTTTAAGACACGATATGTTGATCAACCACTACATGGTCACTCAGATAACACAAGTACTCTGGACGTATGCAAAAAAACACTCAAAAATTCCAGCTTGTTTGTTAACTATTCCATATTGACTGAATTTTTTAACCTCGATAATCCCCATTGAGCTTTAATTATTTCACAATGAGGCTAGCAGAACCCACATGAATTTATAACCACCCACTCTCTCAATAAATGGATCAAATTCTCAAATATTGACATTGGGATAAATATACAGAATGGTTGGCCATGGCACCACATGATTTTTTAGTTTTGGTCAGGAACTTAGAGAAAAAACTTCATATCACACCATTTGGAAGCATGACAGCACTGGACTGGAAAGCAGTTTACATTCTGGTACATATTTCATAACCATAATAATTCATGAAGTAATTAATCCATAATACAAATCATTTACAATACAGTTAAATTCCAGTCCTCGGTGATTCATTCAGTAAACTTGATCCACCAAGATGTGTTATGACCTACATACGGTACACAACTTACATCACTAAGCCGGGAGCCATGTTTAACTATTTCCCAGTCATAATCCAACCACCCGACAAAACACTGAAAACTACACAAAGTACCCTATGCCTACCAAATGCGAAGTGAGTACATGTATGTAATCTTGCATACAATCATGGTTTTTCACTTTCAACTCAATCAAGATATCAGAGACGGAAAGATGATGGCTCCATCTCTGACTTGGATGACAGATCAATGAATCGCCTGACAATATTGAGCATACTATAAAGATTCTTCGACACAAATTCACTTAGCATTGATACATTAACCCAAGGAGCCTGCCAAATTAATATACTTGACCCAAAATGTAACAGGTACTTGGCCCACAACCCAAGTAGTTTATTTTGCACTCCAACAAGTAGGCCTAAAGCCCACTTTATGCATACACCAAGCAGAAAGAAATAGAACTTCCCTCAATATAACCCGAGTGCTCTACATAACATATAGAGAATAATTAATCCATCAAGTATTGTGAATTTATAACTCACAAACACATGTCACTCTGGAGTAGAAGGGAGGGATGTTTAAGAGTCGATCAAAACTTCAAGAAATTAAGTGCCAATATAGCAGAGGAAATCAACTGCCGTATTTGAAACCCATAAGCCAACAACATCACTTTTGTTTTCATCATCATCATCAGTATCTTGGCCGAAGGCATAGCCTGTTGGTCGTTTATAGTGCCTAGAAATCCGTAACTGTTAACACAACATGTCGCCGGTGCGGTGTGTCGTAAATGCTTAACTGGCAAAGTTCAGTGTGGCTCATAATCCAAAGAAGTAGGCCTAGCTCCACTGTGATTGAGTTGTAGCTGATCAAACACAAATCTGGTCCTCATCCATTCACGATCTAGTCTATTCTTGAATGTATTCAGAGTTCTAGCAAATTTTTTAATGCAAGAGACTGTAGATGATAGCAAAAGGATGCAGAATAGATGACCTGATTTCATACCTTTAGTCTGACCTACATATGTATATGCACTGGACTGTGACAGGCTGCCACAACATGCATAATGGGGATCATAACTATGATAGAGGGCCGCACAGTAATCAGGTCCTATACAATGGATGCCTTTTGTGTAGGAAATTGATCAGGACCAGAATGTTCCTCAATTCAATAGTTTTAACCACTAGTGACACCTATTGAGGGAGGGAGTTTAGGTTCCTCAATGGGCAAGAAGGGTTTTCATGGTGAAAATAAACATGTCACAGTGCATACATGTATTTATCAAAACTATCGAGAAGACGTTCTGTGCCGTCCGAATTCAAATGAATCTTAGCTGCTTGTTGATTGCTAAGACGTGAGAATGGGTGTGGCCCTTATTAGTTTTTTCAACCTATCCATGTGAACCACGTGTGTCACCTCAACATTCAACAAAATAAAGCTTTTGTACTCAGTTGTGATGAGGAATAAACAAACTGGGTCAAACTTGGAGAACTTGGGTGAGAACAAGCCACAGTTAGTGAACTTCACACAGAATGTGGAATTCTCAAAGGAATCTATCATGTATGACATGCACATGTGCATGCAGGATTGCATGAAAGAAACGAGGGCACATGCAGGCATTGAGACGTTTAAGGCCTCAGTAGGCCAATCTTAGACCACAGACAGATTTGAAATTGATGACATCATGAATTGGAATAGGAAAAGAAACAGCATAAATGCTGCCCTCTAAATGTCAACAGGGTTAATTTAAACCCAGAGCTGCAGAGATGATGGACATCCATGTTACCAATAATGTTGTGCTAATTACCGTACCCAAGAATGCAGTTTCTGGCAAACATCTGGATGATACGAGTTTAGGCACTATCCACCCACAAATGACACTTCAACCACTTTCAACAAACATCAGTAACAAAGCCTACACATGGACCCTTCTGAAATCATTCAACAAACCTGGCCTACTTCCAAACTTGTGAATAGCTTTTCCTTCATGTAGGCGTATAGTGAAGGTACAACCTTGGAGGAAAAAACTTCCTCCCAGTTATAACAAGCCCCCATACCATCCCAGGCTGTGCCCAATTATTGGTACCGGTAATCTTGAGTGCTACATGTACATGTATGAGCTGATGAGAAGTGCCTAAGCATGAGGAAGGTGCTAAGTTGGGGGGGGGGGGGGGGTTATCATGTATGACATGCACATGTGCATGCAGGATTGCATGAAAGAAACGAGGGCACATGCAGGCATTGAGACGTTTAAGGCCTCAGTAGGCCTATCTTAGACCACAGACAGATTTGAAATTGATGACATCATGAATTGGAATAGGAAAAGAAACAGAATAAATGCTGCCCTCTAAATGTCAAAATGCCCTCTAAATGTCAACAGGGTTAATTTAAACCCAGAGCTGCAGAGATGATGGACATCCATGTTACCAATAATGTTGTGCTAATTACCGTACCCAAGAATGCAGTTTCTCGCAAACATCTGGATGATACGAGTTTAGGCACTATCCACCCACAAATGACACTTCAACCACTTTCAACAAACATCAATAACAAAGCCTACACATCAACCAAATGGACCCTTCTGAAATCATTCAACAAACCTGGCCTACTTCCAAACTTGTGAATAGCTTTTCCTTCATGTAGGCGTATAGTGAAGGTACAACCTTGGAGGAAAAAACTTCCTCCCAGTTATAACAAGCCCCAGGATACCATCCCAGGCTGTGCCCAATTATTGGTACCGGTAATCTTGAGTGCTACATGTACATGTATGACGAGCTGATGAGAAGTGCCTAAGCATGAGGAAGGTGCTAAGTTGGGGGGGGGGGGATTACATGTGTGTTCCCCATGCTCGCTCCATTCATCACTGCACACAAACATGGTGTCCTGATCATACAGCTCAGAATGCAAATAGCCATTAAAAGTTAGTATTCAGTATGTAAAACTGACATCTCTTTCAATTGGCCTAACACCAAAAATATATAGATCAGCAGACATGATATATACATGTAATATAATAGGTACATGTATGACTAACCCGACAATTGATATTGCTATGCTATGTACGTCACAAACATGACAAAGCTATGCAGATTGGTGACATAACTGATTCCATTCATGCCATTCATTCCCTGAGCCTGCTAACTTGCTGGACCTGATTTACACAGTATAGCGTACAGTATAGATTTTCTCACTGCCTCGATACCTGAACACAAGCCTGCATCACACTAAAAGTATTCGATCTATGCGGAAGTCAGGTGCAAATTGGCCATTTCTATCTATTTATTTTGACTTCTAGATCGTCAGAAAACCTCTCAACTTGACAGACAACATTTGTTACCCTCAGGGCCTGAGGTGTTCAGGACTGAAACTGAGCAGCTGGATTGGTGCAGGGAACATCAGTGCTTGCTGTCACCTCTGAAGTCTGAGGTTCAATCCCCAGTCAGATCCATTTTTCATGATAGAGAGGTGACGCTCTTTTACAGCAGAGATTCCTGGGCAGTCTTGTGTTGTCGTGCAATACCGGTTCATCAATCGCCCAATCTTAGAGCAAATGATGCCGTATATTGGCTCTCAGCTCTGGATTCAATTTTTTTTATTTTGTTGAGAGGAGCACATGAGCATTGGCCTGATTTATCATCACTGCGGTTCGTGGTTTACTGCATAAACACAATGAACTGAAACGAAATGTTTTAAATAAAGAATAAAGAATGAATATTGTTAGCGACAGTTGCCAGTTCGCTTAAAAACCACTCAAGGATCAGTATGCAATAGGTAGATAGACCTATATATAATGCACATAGAAAGGCCTCCTGAAAATCAATTTGAAATAACTTTGTAATTCATTCAATATGTGATCCATGACTGCAGCTTACATGTACATGTAGATCTATGACTTTACGTGAACTGACTAGAATAAGAGAAACACTAATGATCTCAAAATGATTTTTCTGTGCACAGCAAATCAAATGAATTTGCAAAACTATTTTGGGAACATTTCAATTCTAGCTAAATGCTGTTGAAAAGTCAAAGGGTACTGACTTCATTTTACCCGCAAAGTTGATACAGTCCCAACGTCACTTTTGCTGGAATTACTAGAATATACTAAAATACATTTTTGTGTACCAACCTATTTTGTTTTTCAAATTTCTTTCGCCGAGTAGGGCCTATAATTTATTGGCATACATACATACACAGCACTATTTCACCATTGCTGCCTTTCTGAATCAAAAACTGCCTTTTTAGTCTAAAATTCTCCTTGAAAATGGACATTGGAGAGATCCGTGTCATCCTATGCATTCTATTTTACAGCCGTCAGGCGAGATAACTGCACATCCACACATACATGTACATATAGCCATGGAAAAACACATCCATAATTTATTCACTACAGACTGATGGAATCGAATATATAACAGCTGTTATCACGAATAACGTGAAACAGCTTGGATCAATCTTTTACTGTATAGCTATCAACTGAACCAAAGCATTCAAGTAAATGATGAAGTCACAGGTAGCACAAAAGTCGCTCTTTTTACATGATGACACATTCTGTTTGTCACCACTACCACACAATCACTTTATAGAAACTGGCAAGCTTTTGTTTGGACAGCATCACGACCAGCAGCCAATGAAATGAATGATGATGTCAGAAAAATCAGTTTTTTCACAGTCTATAGTCTGCTGACCCTAGTTTCCCCATAAATTCATCAATTCTGATTCTTCACATGCTGAACAGTTCCACTGTTGGAAGTTGGAGGTTCATTTGCAAGCCATAAACATGTATGTACCGGTACTGTAATGTATGAAAATTATGCAAGAACTCATGCATATGAAGCAAGCCAACAAGCTGACAGGTGACTTGGGAATAAGTTCCATCTTGTTTTTTGTTACAGTTACAGTTGTACATGTACATGTAGATCTCAGCTACCGGTACAAGCAAAATAGCTGCCCCTGTGAAAGGTCATTTTTATTTTGTGATTAAGATTTTCTTCTAATCTCGCTGCTCAATGTTGATCATTTCAGTACATGTACAAATTTCATTCAATGTTATAAATGCATGAAAAAGTATGGACATAATTTTGGTGACACATTGAATTTGATGATTAATTTTGAGTGTGAGTAACGTAATACAATTGAATGCATCTGACTTATCCTCTCCTCTGTTCTGAAGACAAGTGAAAAATTTAAAAAAATGGAACCTTACCGTCACAACCTCTACGTCAGCATTCCTAGAAAAAGAAGAGAGAAATTTTTTTATGCAATGTACATGTCAGTCAGAGACTAGTGAACCAAATCAAGGGATGTTGGCTGCTGCTTAAAAAACTTGTTAGATCTTTTTTTTGTGAACATGATCAAGAAAACCATTTCTGTCAACTTTGATATATAGATTTGTATTGATTATGTCAGTCTTGACACTGATATGTGAACTTAGAATAGTTGATGACATCAACATATGATTTTGATGACATCATGACCCACTCTTCAACAAGGACCACCTTGTAATCAAACATGGAGATAGAGCTAATCATCTACAGCTACATGTATACCATGGCTTAATTTATTGATATGACAGATGGATCAACGTCACTCTCTATCTGTTATCAACTACATCAAATGCCATTGCCTGACATTCAAAATCATTACCCCATCAGAGTCCAGGGACTTCCTACCAGGATGCGATTCATAAGAACACCGAATCTGACCGGATCAGGACGCTACTGCACTGAATCGGAGTTGCCTTTGGTTTGGTATGAAATTTAACTGCAAGTTCTTACATGTTTATGGAATATAATGAACAGATATTGCGTCTTATCCGGGAGATAATTTATTTTTTAATGAATATAAATGTACTCCGATTCTGGCTGATGTCAGCAGTTAATTCCGATCTCTGCCGTCGACACAGCCGTGGCGCTACAGTGCTTGCCATCATAGTCTGGGTGTTAAGGCAGATTTCTTACAATGCAACGTTAAAGTGTAAAGGGGCTGTTCGTTTTCGTCACTTGAGGAATCTGCAGTGCATGTGAGGAAAGGGGCGCGATCGCGCCACGCCCGCCACACGCCCCTGAACAAACGCCCAGAAGAGTGATAGAAAACGCCCCAAGACCCCTTCACAGGCGTGATCAAATCACTCCCCTGGGGTGTCCCAGGGGAGTGACCAATCACTCCCCTAAGTAAATCTCCTCACATGCACTGAATCTGAGGTGTGATCCTTGGGAAAAAGGAAAAAGCTATGCACTTGCAGATTGTTTCAGATTGTAAAGTTCCAGTGCCTGAAGAAGACCCCGGTTGGGGTCGAAAATTTGCTAAATATTCTGGAAATTGACTATTATACTTTACTAGCCGTAACCCGTGAAAATCACAGGTTTGAAAAGGCAGTAGAGTGTAGGATTGGTTTTTGTGTTAAGAGTGTATCACTAACTTTGTTGATGTTACGTAACGTCGGTCTTTGGTCGATGACGTAAACACCTCGATCGTCTGCCTCGCAGCACATCGTCTCCACGGACTCCTCAGCGTGACGTCATCCTACATGTATGACGTCATAGTTATCGTGACGTCATATTAAACTCTCAAATCCTTGGTAACGACCAAAAACCCGTTAAAACATAATTCTGCGAAGTTTTAATGGAAAAATCGCTTCACTATGCACAAATACATATCAAGACGAAATCATCACCTGCCAAATCTGAGCCGAATCGAAGCATCACAGACGCAGTGTGGCGCCGGACAAAATTCCGGCTTAGCGTATTATAATATAGATTTTAGTACAGAATAATCACTGCAATTTGCAGCTCCATAGCTTTCTCCATTTTCTCAAGGATCACAACTCAGATTCCTCAATTGATGAAAACGAACAGCCCCTTTGTGTTCAATTTTTATTTCCATTAATATAATTCATAACTCTTGCGTTTAAAAAGAAAAATGAATACATGTATTAATTGATTCTGATTCAGTGACTTTATGATCCATTAAGTCCAATCCAGTGTTTACGAACCCCCAGAGGGTGAACAAACCTGGTGAAACCAATGATTGATAATGAACTTGATTGCATGTCTTTTGAAAGGCAAACCACACACAGGGTTAATGATAGGGTTATGGTTAGGGCTTGGAGGAATTATACTTGAGTAGGTACTTAACAGCNGGGTCCGTAAGAAGACCGGAATACACCGAAATACGCCAAAATACGCCGGAATACACCAAAAAATCGCCGAAAACAGGGTTAAAAGGCTTCTTTTCAGTATTAATTATTATTAGTGAGGCAATGCATCATATCAATCCAATGCAAAAATGTACAATATCAGTCTCAATACCCGACCCATTCTAACAGAAACATCACCCGACGGGTGTTTTCGGCGATGGACCGCCGCCATGTTGGATAACCTCAAACACGCATCCAAGATGGCGACCGCCGGCCGCCCGCCGAAAACACCTGTTGCGATGTTTCTGAAGTTGTCTGCGTGGATTTTGAGGCTGATCTTGCCCGTATCTGCCTCGTATCCATTAATATATACCATAGCTACAGCATAAGAGTGAAAATAAACCTTTTGTATCGTGTTTTCGGCAGTATTTCGGTGTATTCCGGCGGATTCCGGTGTATTCCGGTCTTCTTATGAACCGCATTTGCTTGCTTACCTTGTCTTTTTATATATAACTGGAGGTGATATTATCACTCTGGCGACAAACTCATTAATTAACGCCTCGATTTTACAGACAACGACCCAGAGGCCTGTGCTGTGGGCCTACATAGCCTAGTACAATAGCCTAGTACCGGTATCCTTAATGTGGACGTGTAGGCCTATTGTCACTCACTCGGCCAGGCTGCTGCCAGGCCTACTTTATATAGCCTACTGTTTCACACAGATGACAGGCGTGCATGGCGTGTTTGTTTACCTGCTGCACACTTCTTCAAACTGGTGGAAATTCAACTTGTAAAACTTCTTCTCGGTGATCCAAACTCCAACCCGTGGCCGTGGCATTTTTTACGTCAGCAGTTATCAGTGATTTTAGGCAAAGTAATGAAGTCACCCCTATTGGACGGGGATTGGCACAATACGGTAAAAATGAGAAAATAGCGAGGGGAAATTCGTTCAGCCATCCGTCGGCGAAATTTACGGAAGTGCAACCTGATTTACCGGAACTCGTCAAGACTGCCCAAACCCGAATTTTACTGATGACTTTATATCTTACCGTAAGATGGCAGCAGCGCATGGGACAGCGGATTCTTAAAGGGGAAGTCCACCGACAACTCTATGGCTCGGCAAAGGGCGTGGTATGGTAACACGACTTCAAAATGATGTGAATATGGAGATAGGCCTACAGCATTTGCAATTAATCTGGTGTGGGTCTATAGGCCCTAGTAGTACCTACGGCCAACCTTGGAGGGTTAGGCCTATAGGCCTATGTCAGTATAATTCCTCCAAGATCCAGTGTAGTACAGTAGTGGCACAAAAAATTACCTCTTTGGAGTCTGGAAAGTGGAGGGGGTGGCACTCCAGACATGCCAGAACCCTGGAGGAAATGTCGAATGTGCGGGGAGCGGGACTAAGATTCTGCTGAATTTAAAAGCCACACTCTATTGAATTCAGCAAGTGCTTAGTCACAGTGTAGGATAGACCCCTAGGCTTATGCTCTGTAATCTGAATACATTAGAGTCTGCCTGCAGTTTTTTCAATATGTAGGCCTACTGAAAATTGTATTTTGATTCTCTGAAGTATGGGGCCAAAAATTTTGGGGGCTTATTCACAAGGCTATGTCTATGAGACCTCCCTGCATTCTCCTAACAGTTTGAAAATACTGTGAAATTCCATAGGCCTACAGAGGGGCTCTAATCTTGAGTCATTTCTGTAGCTCTAGGCCTAACATCATCATCATCTAGGCCTATTTCAACTTTTATATCCCGGTCCGACTGTAAGCCGCTACATTTAGCTATATGCGAATTCTGGGGTGGTGAGTGTAGGCCTATTAGTAGCCCGATTAGTAGGCTATTTATTGGTTGGTTATTTGCGCAGCGCATGCAACCACCCCTCGTGCCTCTGCGCCAGAAGTTGATAGAATCATTACGGGCCGTAGGCCCAATGCACCAACGAAGATTATCTTGAACTCAGGACGTCAGAGTTGCGCCACAACTTTTCAATTGAATTGTTCAGGTTTGTTTGCCAGGGCATGATGTGATAATGCCAAGTTGTGGCTCAACCTGCTGAGTTCAAGATCTTCGTTGGTGGTGCATAGCCCCTAGAGGCTAGAGTGTACGGCCCTACATGAATGGCAAAGACCCTTAGGCCTAGGCCTATAGGGCCACGATGCCTAAATGATGATGATGATGATGTAGACCACGAGCTTGAATGAATGAATGAATGAATGAATTTGGTTACTGGCTGTCAGCTCCTGTCATCTACCGGTGGAAGAACACACCATTTTGTTCTCTAGATTGGTACACCGATCCTCCGCTAGGTGGATTTATAAACCCACCTAGCGGAGGATCGTGGTACCAATCTAGGTGTTCTCGGGACGTCATGATGTGCGGCAACTACTTCCGGCATGTCCGGTAACATGGCCTCAAATAAGAACATGAAGAACAACAGAAAGTTTCTGCGTTGAACACTCCGTTTTCTGTCGCCTACCGGACTTGTATTCTTGCATCTTAAAGCAAAAGATGTCGTCGGATATGACAAATGTATAGAACTCTTGTTAGTGGCTGTAAGTATGTTAATCCTTGCTATTTTTCATGATCTGACGGCTGAATGACAACCAACCTGCATGTGATAGTGAGCGCTGTGCCTCAGTGTCAGTCATGCCTGTTGTGTGGCCAAGTAAGAAAGGGATGAGTTGGGCAGATTGGATATGTTGGTCAGTTGGAGCCAAAAGACAGAGGGGAGGTGGAGGAAATGGAGTGACTCTGTGCAGGGAGGTGGTGGAAATGGAGGTGGAGTGACTGTGGGTGAGAGGCCAAGGCAAGGGGTGAGTTGGGCAGTTGGGAAACAGAGACAGAGAGGGGCGAGATGCCAGGGAAGGGGTGCGTTGGGCTGTTTGAAGCCAAAAGCAGAGGGGAGGTGGAGGAAGTGGACAGTGGAGTGACTGGGGGCGAGAGGTCAACGGACGATTTGGGCAGTCGGGGATCAAAGACAGAGGGGAGGTGAAGGAAATGGAGATGGAGTGACCATTAGGTGAGAGGCCAAGGAGTGAGCTAGGCAATTTGGAGCCGAAGCCTGGAGGAAATGGAGGTGGAGTGACTATGGGTGAGGGGCCAAAGTGTGAGTTGGCCAGTTTGGAACCAAAGACAGTGAGGGGTGGAGGAATTGGAGGTGGAGTGACTATGGGTGAGAGGAGAGGCTAAGGTTTGAGTTGGTCAGTTTGGATGGAGCCAAAGACAGAGAGGAGGGAGGTGGATCAGTGGAGGAGGACTGTGGAGTGAACCAAAGACAGAGGGGAGGTGGAGTGGCTATGGGTGAGTGGGCTAAGGTGTGAGTTGGGCAGTTTGCGACCAAATACAGAGAGGAGTGTAGGAAATGGAGGTGGAGTGACTATGGATGATGGGTCAAGGTGTGAGTTGGGCAGTTTGAATCCAAATACAGGGAGGGGTGGAGGAAATGGAGGAGGAGTGACTATTGGTTAGAGGCCAAGGTTCGAGCCGGTCAGTATGGAGCCAAAAGACAGAGAGGAGGGAGGTGGAGGAAATGGACTGTGGAGTGAGCCAAAGACAGAGGGGAGGTGGAAAAAATGGAGGTGGA